>PQWD01000390.1:240486-322754 GCA_019425675.1 Leucinodes orbonalis | reverse complement strand
TTGGGCGTAGCTTGGAGTGCTATCTTCTCATACAATCATGTGAAGGAAAACGTCGTGGGGGAACCTGCCCACGCCTGCGCAAATTCAAAGATTGTGTGTGAAGTCAGCCAATACGTACTGGTCTATATATATGGATACTTTGAATTAGCCTGTAATGTCCTAAACGAAAATGATGTCCTAAATGAGCGTCGGGTGGCTCAGTGGTGTGGACTGTCGCCTTCCTACCGGGAGGGCTGAGGTTCAAATCCCGACACGTACCAATGTATTTTCGAATTTTCGAAAAATATATGTACGTTATCCGACGCTCTTACGGTGAAGGAAAACATCGTGAGGAAACCTTCATGCACGCCTACGAAGAGATTCGAAGGTTGTGTGTGAAGTCGTCCAATCCGCACTGGGCCCGCGTGGACGACTAAGGCCTAATCACCCTATACGGGTAGGCTCGTGCCCCTCGGTGGGGACGTTTAATGAGCTGATGATGTCCTAAACAAACCGGGGAAAATCCGCGCAGTGTCATTTGTACTATTGGACATATAGATTGGACAGTACCGTAGATGGTACAAATGACACTAATTTTGTCCCATTCATATAATCAATTGTACAAATGTGACAAACAACGTTACCTTCACTTTGCGGTCTCTCCGTGGGATTGGAACCCACGACCCCGGAACACATAATCATGTGTCTATCGTTCAGACTGTCAGACAAACAGAGGCTGTTCTCTCTTAAACCTATCGCACTCTACTGTTGGATGCAGGTCTCCCCCATTTTGCGTCAGATATCCCGGTCCTCCGCTTTTTCCGATGTTACCAAACAAGATAATTCCTTTGAGTTAAATGTCAGTTTTTTTGACAAACATCAAACTCAAAAATTCCTTAATCTGTAATTTTTCATAGATTTATTTACTATCACGGGTTTGGTTGTTATCTATCAAGAAGACTCCGGCAAGAAACTTGTGTAGTTACTCTTGTCAATAAATCTCATCAAGAATATGGTGGCACATCGCATGCACCTATAGTAAGGTTCTTGGCAGACATTCCTTTCTGGTGAGAGTTCAGAACAAAAAAAAATAAATTACCTGTTTCATTTTTTGATGTTATTTTCTGTACACTTGATTTAATTCTTGTTCGGAAGGATATAAGGATTCATATTATCAGATGTATTACATAAAAGTCGATGACTACATCAATGATGTAAAAAAGTATGTATTCAGTGATATGCTCACAAAACAATCGAAAAAAGTGTTCCGAATGCAGTGACAGCACACATACACATATTTCGAATTTCGAACACATTTACCTAAACAAAAGAGTACAAACTGTACTCTCTTCGGCGGTTCGTTTTTAAGGCACGGATGGGGTAGCTACCTTTATATATACAGCATATCAATGGACTACATGTTGTTGTGCCAACGTAGCCACCATTTCAAACGTCTCCGAATAAACTCACAGCGCAGCATATAAGTTATGGCTAGATTAGTATTAAAGTGTTTTCTGTCTGCAAATCGGATTTGTTGCGATATGAATATTCATACTATTTAAGTGAAGTAAACTTGTACTTCTTAGTTTTACAGTCGTATAAATCGACCGCGGAATGACGCTCGTAAAGTGCACTCACAAAGGCAGATAGAACAATACTAGAAGGTTTTACGGATGTTAATATCATTTTTATAGAGGTACTCGTAAATATTCGTTGGTTATGTTGTAGCTAGGGTACATTTAGATCAAATGTTTAGACATCAACTTGATTTGTTTGATCTTCAAACTTGGAGAAACATCACAATTAAACATTTTTCTATTTTTACCTACTGAGAGCTTCCGTTGAGAGCGCTGCGTAAACGGTTATATTTTCGCCAAAGTTATGTCTACAGTATTGGTTCCCTTTCAGACTACTTAATGAAGTCCGCGACAGAATTTCATTTCAATATTTTCAGGTTAGCTCACTATAACTTTCATTTGCTGACCAAATTTGTTTTAAAATAATGCATTATTTGCAAAGGTGTTTTCATAAACATGATAATTATTAGTCCTTACCTATCCAAAAAAAAAACGTTTTTCAGCACAAGTATTTAATTTAAAACAAAAGTGGCCATTACATCATTCAAGTTAATATCTTAGGGGATATATCAGTTTTACATCACCTATAAAAACGAAGTAGCGGCCTAAATTATCTATTCCACGCGGACGAAGTCGCATACAAAAGCTAGTACATAATAAAAATAATGTATATGCTTGATTATTCGGCTGGACTTTAGCAACATTATGGGATTCAAGAGACGCATATTTTACGAATAAATTAATCATCATCATCATCATCAGCTCATTAAACGTCCCCACCGAGGGGCACGAGCCTACCCGTATAGGGTGATTAGGCCTTAGTCGTCCACGCGGGCCCAGTGCGGATTGGACGACTTCACACACAACCTTTGAATCTCTTCGCAGGCGTGCATGAAGGTTTCCTCACGATGTTTTCCTTCACCGTAAGAGCGTTGGATAACGTACATATAATTTCGAAAATTCGAAAACACATTGGTACGTGGCGGGATTTGAACCTCAGCCCTCCCGGTAGGAGGTCGACAGTCCACACCATTGAGCCACCGACGCTCCGACGAAGAATAAATTAATAATAAAATTTATTTATTTTTTAAATGATGCACAAATACAAATTACAAAAATCTTTAATATTAAAAAAATATACCGTTTAAAGTAATTCGTAACAAAAAACCATAATGCTCCTACGGATTTTTTGCAAGTTTGTGTATAATAAAAAATACGACTGAAGCAGTAATGACACCAGACTAGTCATATATCGGCTCAAACGTGATCCATCTCATGAATTATGTATTAGGGTGGAGCGATTTTTTTTTTTTGAATTTTGCTTCGGCATACCTGTATAAAGTTGCTATTTTAGGTCATTACTAAATACGAGAAAGCTCAGTTTGTTTACGTTAAGTTTAGAGGTGCCCCATCATCGTAAAGTTTTGAAAATTTGCGCAAATTCCATAAAATCGCAAACGTTGTATAACCCGGAATTATATTCTTAGCGATGCTTTATTAGTGTAAAACTAAACAAGATTGAACTTGAAACGTGTTTGTTCTGATCGGTAGGTAACGAGTGCGGGGAAGGGGTATTTTTTATTTCACTCCCTCACATCAAAGAAATGGCATTAGTCAACTCGCGCGCGTACACGAGTTCACTTGTTTGTCGTGCACTTAGGTACTTGACACATCGAATCTGACGGCTGGGAACAAATACATATATTGTAAGTAATATTTTTCACATTCAAAACTTGCAGTTTCGGTTATAACCGTAGTACTATTAAAGTATCTTTGTCTTAATTACAGAAATATGTCGCAAGTTAAAACACGACAAATGTCAAGCTGTCCTGTCTTTGGTTTGCCAGAAAAGTTACCTGTTCTCAGTTACCAACTTACAACGACATTATGAATATTATTTATTTATCAAACATAAATTGAAGCCTGATATAACAAAAGAGCCAACAGTTCATGAAATATCTGAAAGGCTGTCTCAAGAAGTTTTAGAAATATGGCAAAAATCGTCGCTGCCAACTGTAAGTTTCAAAAGAATCCTACAATGGATTCGCGTTTATCATGACAAATACAGATGCTTAATGAAACCATATCGAAGCCGTCAAACGAACATTAAATATATAATATGAGACTTTCATTTTGTTTGATATTTGTAGCTGCAAATGCAAGTTATATCGGATTGTAACTGTCCTAAAGAATGTCGCATTCCAAGGAGGAAGTTGATTTTTTTATTGGATCATAGAACGACCAGAAAAATGATGATAGGCGGTGCCGATGAGGCTACAACGGCAAAAATAAGAAAAACAAGACAAGTGGTGAATACTGGTTTCAAAGGTGGTGTTATCGCCTGATGGAAGAAGAACTAAATAGACCATTACAGTGGTTTATTTGCCAACTGCATTCAAATGAATTCCCACTACACCTGTTACATTTAGATGGCAAAACTACAGGGCCTAAATGATTTCAGGCCATCGGAACTCAATTTAAAATTGTCATACAAAGCCGATAGTCAAATTTAACGTTATACCAACAATATTACCTGAAATTTCAAAGACAGATCTGAGTACTGAGCAAAAATATCTTTATGATGTGATGACTGCTATTAGTACTGGTGATTCTTCTGATTTAGCTATATGGAACCTGGACTTGTTAACTATTCCAGATGGCTAACAACAGCCAATCGAATTCTAAGATTGTATGCTACTAAAACTGACCAGAAAAGTTAATAGTATTAGTCACTTACGTTATGAGTTTATGGACCATATGGTTTACGATAAAATGCAATTCTTCGTGCGTTAACGGAGCCAAGCACCTATGGCAAACCATTAGTCTTAGTCGTTATTTGGATGCCAATTTGAAGAGAATCATTGACAAGGTAATCCAGCCAAATGGGTATTTCAGGCATCCAGAAAATCTTCTTGCTATGCTTGCGATGACAGAGAGGTTATAAGTGATCTTGCATGCCATAGAATTATCAAAGCAAAATCAGAGAATGTTCAAGGACTTCGGATGTTTAAGGTTCCTACATTTAATTTTGACGCCAAAGATTATACTGATATTATTACGTGGCGAATTGCGAGATAACGGAACACCTCTTACTTTAAATATGTCTGATAAAACCTTGAAAGATGTGGTCAAGAACGGTCTCAGCATGTGTCAGATTATTGATTTTCCATGTCACACTCAAGCAGTAGAGCGCTGCATCAAGTTGGTGACAGAAGCATCAAATGCAGTTTGTGGAGATAATAAAAGAGACGGTTTCATTAGAGCGAGACTGCTTTCGCGTAAACGAATGCCTACTTTTAATACGAAAGAACAGTTTGATATTTAAGTTTGCTTTTTTAATGTATAATTTTCGCAATAAATAGAAAAACTGGATTTTTTTATTTTTTATTTTCATCTCCTCTGGGCACCTCAAAATATTGCGACTGGTAAGTCAATTTTGTACACTTGTTTTGAATATTATAAGACAACTTTTCCCTATTCCGTTGAGATAAAACGATTTTTTTTTGCTCCATACATTTTCGCTCCACCCTATTATGTATTCCTGCTGTCAACGCACGGCAGTGGCTAACGGAAAAAACAATTACTATGCAACTGCATGTAATTGTTTCAACTGTGAGGACTTTTCGGACAACTCTTGGTTTCGAATCAATATAAAAAATGAATATAAAAAGGTACCGTGCTCTAGTTATTGTGTGTATTGCAAATCTTTATATACGTCCGTAGTCTTATTTATTCTAATTTATTAATCGCACAAATATTTTACTTCCCAAAACCCGTAAAATTTAACTGTTTAAATATAGCACGATTGGCTATAATGCTAGATGCTAGCGGGTTCGGCTGGCAATCGTTCAAATTCAGGAAATATCTGGAACCTCGGTTTGCAGACAGATGACTGTCAAATAATGACTCAAGTCCTAGGAATAAGAAAACAAAAGAAATACCGTAATTAATAAAATTTGAACCATTTACATAATGACGCAAATACAATTTGACTACATTTCCTAATGCGGTAATAGCACGAGACACAACATCACCCATGTTACATACATGATCTAGCTCATAAATTATGGATACGCGGTAACGTTTGAAGTGAATTCAGTGCCTTGTGAACACTCGTGTCGGACTTTGGTATACTGTTTAGCGGTGAAACCGTTTGTTTTATGTATATTCTCATCATTAGCTCATTATACGTCGCCACAGAGGATCACGAGCCTGCCCGCACAGTGCGGATTGGCCGACTTCACGCACAACCTTTGTATCTCTTCGCAGGCGTGCCGCAGGTTTCCTAACGAAGTTTCCTTCACCGTAAGACCGTCGGATAACGTATATATAATTTCAAAAATTCGAAATCATGTTGGTACGTATCGGGATTTGAAGCTGCGCCCTCCCGATCGGAAAGCAATAGTCCACACCATTGATCAACCGACGCTTATGTACTCGTATATTATTGAATCATTATTTTGATCATCAGCCACCATGTGTTGCCTTAACGCGAAACACAGCTATGGCAGATTGTAACTACCAGCCAACCAGGCAGATCCAATGCAAATCGGTTTCATTGCAAATATTGTGTACCTAAAATTCCAACTTTACAAACCTTTATTCCACTGTTTTGAGATGTCAAAAGGAAATGGTAAATGTAACTGCATTCGCGTTTTGTCCAAATTGAAAATTACATAACCTCAAAAATTATTACGAACAGTTTTCATTTTATCAGCGCCCAAAACACCATAAACAGTAGAAATCATAATTTTGTATTCCTGCTTGTTGATATGAAAGCACGTAGGCTCTTATATTTGTCGGGAAACAAGACAAGCTCTTTGCCAACAGGATTTATTGCAAGGATCTAACCGCCTTACGATTTTATACAAGCATATATCAGGTGGAAGCAAGTAATAGAAATTATACAAATATTTACATAAATGTACCGTTTCGTGATGTAAGGGATTTATTTTACCCTCGGCCGGTTATATGTAACGTACAAAGAGATGTTAATTTGATATCTGTACGTATTTATTTAAAAAAGAGCCAACATGTTTCTGTGTTGGTTATAAGATTTTGTTACAAAATTAATTCTGAAAATTTGTTTGCTTCATTGTTACCCGTAATATAAACAACAAAACTAAGAAACTGATTTATTGGGTCACAAAAGTTGATACGTTAACATCCATAGGAGTCTCGTACCTACTAAATGTCTGAATTTTACCTCAATAGAATAAAACTATCTATTATTAGGTACCTAGCACGTACCTAATATGTAACAATACTAAGAAATAATGGTAAACTTAAACGCTTGGTCTACTACAAATACTACCCATATATTATTATGCAGCTGATAATCACTTCGAATGACTTAAACCACTTAAAATTAAATTTATTTTAAAAATGTAATAGGCGAAAACTTAATGGCGATTCACATTCTAAAATGGTCACATTTATGAAATCGCGGCTAAAAATGGAAATCAGTATATCAATTTCATAACTATTCTGTTACAAATCTACAAAGTCAAATTCGGATATTTGTTTAATTTAGTGAAATTCCATAAAAAATGATGTTTTTGGATAATTGATTTTGGTGGTTTTGTGTATTCAAAATAATTCATGGGGTTCTACTTGATTTATATTGTAAAGTTTTAAATACACCATAACTAAAAGCAGAGAAGGATTCGATGTTTTTATCTTAATATAAACAGCCATCAAAGTATAGCAGCAATAGAAAAATAGATTATAATTAATCAAGCAAGTAACAAGCCTTAACTCTTAAGAAAAAACAATTTCAATGTCACCTTAGCCTCGAAAACAGATTTATTGCGGAGATTTTCTTAGAAGATGGACGTTGACCGAAGAATATTGGCTAAGTGGAATTCACCGAGCGTCTCTCAAGGGCATCGTCTAGTTTTTTCGTTATCATTAAACATGTTGTACATACTTTAGTGAACCGTCACCCAAACGTGATTAATATTCTCCCTTTTAGCCAGGGATTCAGTTAATTTCTTTATTAAACTTAAAACGAAAAGTTCGTTATTTGCATACAAATTCCGCTAGAAATAAGCTCTCTATAACTGATTATAAATACTTGGTAACACTTACATAAAAGGTTTTACGAGGAATGCAAATGCTCTTTGAAATACGATGAAAGATTTTTAGTGGAATTGGTTTGAAATGATCATAGCATATTAAAATGTAAATTGTTATAAATATAGTTTGAAATGGTCACGTCTATAGCCCAATCAAATGGAAGAGCACCGTGTTTAGCAGTAGACTGCAAAAGGTTGAAGAGAGAAGATTATTTAATATAATTTTATGCAAATTTAATCCTATGAAAACTTAAAAATTTCAAGTAAAAATGTTGTATGGGCATCAATCAAAGTTCAAAACCAATTTGTGAACATCAAGTTGTTTAAGATTCTGATTGATAAATCTTGTTTCAAAACCCAGACATTATTTTATGACGGACTGTCATTAATACATAAAATATGTCCCCGAAAGCACAGCTGCGTTCTAAGATGTCATTTTTATTCTCGTTAATTAAATAATAATACGTAATTGCTCTATTGTTTACCTTTTGATTACTGCAGATTTTGCACCACAAGTCATAATCTTTTTGAGATTTTGTTTTTGACGGATGCGCGGTAGATATTTAAATATTGTATGGTTTTCCATAAAAAAAACTGGCCAGATTTTGACACACTTTTGTTGTCAACGATATTCCTTTCATATTTTCATAGGCCCGTTACATAAGTATGTCTACTATTGTTTAGTACCCATATTACAGTTTAACGCTTAACTTGGGGCTAGATGGCGCTGTGTGAACGTCAATTGATATGTATTTTTTTTAATTTAAAAACAATACTAATAACTAATTTTGTACACAGAGGACGCAAGTCACAAATTAGCATTTATTATACATTTAACTGAAGGCGCTATGAAATGCCTTTTGTGTTTGTTAGTAAAATGTCACCTATCTAATTTCATAGGTCAGTTGCTTTTGACAACCTTTAACATGGCAAGATTATTAACAAGTCATGCCAATCATCCATTACCATCTGACTGGGACAAAGTTTTGTTTGAATTAAAGATTGATAGCCTGTCAGTGTTTGGATGTCTAAAATTTTGCCCGTAACGATAACAGTCGTTTCTATTAAATAATGTTGTTTTTTTTTAATGATTTCTTATTAATTAATTTTATTTGAAAAGGAACATTAACAATACCTATATATTCAAGGCATGTAAGTGCTTCAATATAGTAACGGTTTTCTACACAACTATTATAATCGTTCACAACAAACGTATATATGTAATTATGCTATGGAGAGGGCTGTGTTAGGTGTCTCCCAACGCGATACAATCCGAAACGAGGATATCCGTAGGAGAACTAGGGTGACCGACATAGACCAGAGGATTAGCAAGTTGAAGTGGCAGGGCAGGACACATAGTGCGTAGAATCGACAACCGATGGGGCGGAAAGGTTCTCGAGTGGCGTCCACGTAACGGAAAGCGAAGCGTAGGTCGACCCCCAACCAGATGGACGGATGACCTTGTTAAGGTGGCGGGTAGCAGATGGATGTCAACTGCTAGGGATCGGCCCGCGTGGAAATCATTAGGGGAGGCCTTCGTTCAGCAGTGGACATTTTAGGCTATAATGATGATGATGATATTCATATATCCGCCTTTTATCATACTGCCCATAATTGTATTGTAATTTACTTTTTTATAGAATAGGTAGGTCCAACGAACATAATTTCCAATTATTGATTAGTTTACTCGTTCGTAATACGAAATAATTGCTGCTAATTTTTACGTTACTTCTGTTACAAAACAGAATTGTGACAACAGAGAAACCTGTGATAAATCATTTAAATCTGGTACACCAGAATATACAAGGCTTCTCTGGCAAAGAATTAGAATAGGTTTATTCCTGGAACACAAAGATATACATATATTAGGTTTAACTGAACACTGGCTAAATAGTAGTAATAACATAATAAGTATTGATAAATATAAAGTTGGTAGCTCGTTCATGAGAGTTTCAGCTATCAGAGGTGGATCATTATTATTAGTGCACGAACATTTAAAATTTAAGGATAGAAAGGACATAGTAGGACTTTCAATAGAACGAACTATTGAATTGTCATGCATAGAGCTCGAGCACTTTATAATTATTTGTGTATACAGACCTCCTTCATCAGAATATGCTTTGTTTGAGTCTACTATGGAAGAAGTGCTTCAAAAAATTTGCAAATCCTCCAAGAAGGTGATTGTATGTGGAGACTTTAACATTAACATTCTAGATTCAACACAAAACTCTATTAGGTTCTTAAATCTTTTTAAATCATAAACTTAATAAATCAGTTCTCTGAACCAACAAGAGTCACTCCTACTACAGCCACCTGTTTGGACAATATTTTTTGTGAACAAAACGTTTTGATATCTGTTATAAATTGCTTACAATCAGATCACAGTGGACTATTAGCACAGTTTGAACATTGTCATGTCTCTAAAAGTATAAACATTGTACATAGGCCAATAAATAAACACCGCATCTTAGGTACAATCTATTATTGATGAAAAAATTTCACAATTAAAGTTAGGGAACCAAAATGCTAATAATTTGTATGAAAATTTATTTACTATTATAAAAAATACATTTAATAAAATTTCCTACTAAAATGACAAAAGTGAATAATTTTAAATCAAAATTCAGTGAATGGGCCACACCAGGCATCTACAGAAGTAGATCAAGATTATATGATTTATATAGTTTGAGGGCTTCTTCAAATAACCCTGAATTCTACAACTATGTAAAACGCTATTCGAAGATTTTCAAAAAAGTATGCTTAGCCGCCAAATCTAATTTTTTGCGCGATAAGATTAGAAATGCTAGCAATAAAATCAAAACTACATGGTATTATAGGAGACTTCAAGAACCAAGCAAGTTGATAATACTTTTTCTCTTAACATTGACAATAATTTCTGAACAATGACTCCGAAGTAGCTAATGCTTTTGAAGACTTCTTTTCTAATGCTCCATGTAAAGTTACTTGCCAGTTAAGTTCTAGTTCATCTATTGCTAGAGATTGTTTGATATCAAGTGTTGATAAATGCAATAACCAATTTAGCTTTACGTATATTAACTCAAACACTATTATAAAAGCTTTTAAAGAACTAAATATGAAGAAAACTGAAGATTTGTGGGGTATATCAGTAAATATCATTAAATCAATTATTGATAGTATAGCACCCCACTTAGCAATCATATTTAACAATTGTGTAGATGAAGGTATTTTTCCAAATTTAATGAAGTACAGTAAATTAATCCCATTATTTAAAGCAACATTAAGTAAAATTTACGAGAAAATTATTTTTAATCAATTAATTGCTCATTTTAATATGAATAGAATATTACATGTAAAACAATTTGGCTTTACTAAAAATAAAAATACCACTGATGCTGGGGTCGCACTTATCAAACACATATTTGACGCCTGGGAGAATAAGCAGGATATTTTGTGATCTATCCAAAGCCTTTGATTGTGTAGATCATGCAACGTTGTTGATTAAGTTGAGACATTACGGTGTATCGGACTGTGCATTAAAACTTTTAGAGTCATATTTGTCCGACAGAATCCAAAAAGTTAATGTTAATGGTAAGAGTTCTCCTGGTGCTGTTCTGCACATGGGGGTACCTCAGGGCTCAATATTGGGTCCTCTTCTTTTTCTAATATATATAAATGATCTTCCCTACTATTGTAGTAATATTATGGACGTAGTACTATTTGCTGATGACACATCTTTGATTTTTAACATCAACAGACACATGGAATCATTTGATGATATGAATAGTTCCCTATCCAAAGTAATGCACTGGTTTACTGTAAATAATCTACTATTAAATACTAAGAAAACCAAATGTGTCAAGTTTAGCATGCCAAATGTAAGGCAAGTAAATTCTAATGTTATTCTTAATAATGAAAAATTAGAAACAGTAAATTCAACTAGATTTTTAGGTATTACTATTGATGCTAAACTGCAGTGGGGACCCCATATTGAAGCACTGGCCGGTAGACTTAGCTCGGCAGCTTATGCTGTTAGGAAATAAGGCTCTTGACTGATGTCGAAACAGCGAGATTGGTATATTTTAGTTATTTTCATAGTATAATGTCATATGGTATATTATTGTGGGGCGCAGCTGCTGACATACATAACATTTTTGTACTACAGAAAAGAGCTGTCCGTGCCATTTACAATCTTAGACCACGGGATTCTTTGAAGGAGCTTTTTAAAGAAATAAATATATTGACAGTCGCATCGCAATATATTTTTGATAATATAATGTACGTACGTAAGAATATCCACACTTTTGAAAAAAACAGTGATCATCATAATTTTAACACTAGGAATAAAAACAAACTTGCTGTTCCGAATCTTCGTCTTCACAAAGTAGGGAAATCTTTTGTCGGAAATTGTATAAAGTATTTTAATAAAGTGCCACAAAATATTGTTGATTTGCCCTTGCATAAGTTTAAAGCTTTAATTAAAACTACCTTGTTGAAAAAGGATATTACACAGTAGATGAATATTTAGCAGACAAAATTTTGTGGTGCTAGTCTGCCTGCATTGTGTTCCAGGAGCAGACGCATATAATTGAATTGTATAAATTTGTTATTTGACCAAACCTTTGTAAAACCAAGTATTGAAAAGAGTAACCCACGAGTTTCTTGTCGGGATCTTCTCGTTGGATGGCAGCATTCCGAATCGGTGGTAGAGTCATTAGATTTAATAAAAAAATTATATACTGTTTTGACGATTCAAAAGTATCTGTAAAGATTTATTTGAATAAAGCATTTTTCAATTCAATTTCAGTTTCGAAAACCACTTATTTGCAAATTTGATTCAGATGAAAAGTACAAATAATTTCATATCTGGACGCTTCAAGTAACGCACTAAAAGCCCAAAGGATTCTACGTGGAATTCCTTCCCCTTTCTTGACGTGACGTTGATAAATTGAAGAGAGCATGGTTTTAAGAAAGGCCTCATTTCTGATTTGCATGCTTAGTACATTTTGGTAGTTATGATTTAACTACCAAATGGATACTCCTATTATATATTAATGTAAAGATATAATCTTTTAAGGATATTTCGTTTCTATACAGATTAACTACGGATTATATCAAACCATTATTGTTTTTGCACGCACGACATAATTGTGGAATGAGCTACCACTACTGGATACATTTCTGGAGCGATACGACCTTGCGTCCCTAAAAAGGGTCATACACTCTTTCAAAGGGCTGGTAACGCTTTTTTGGAACCTTTGGTCTTGCAAACGGTCTTAAGCGATGTCACTCACCCGCCAAAACATATTTGTTATAGACCTACACCCAGCTGATGGGTGAGGTAGGCTGTCAGAAATATCAAAAGTAGGAAACTTAATTACGATCCCAATTCGAAATTATTATAATACAATTTTCGTGTAATTATTTCCAAATACTACATGGATAGATAACATAATATGTAATAGTTTCTTTGTCCATCGTTTCGAACCCTACCATACCATAGTACAATCTTCTTGTCGAAGCTATACGGCACTTATAGTTTAAAATTACAATAATAATATTATTATATTTTTTTATTTAAAGAAGTTTATGAACAAAAGTTTATAAGAAAAATAAATAAATCATAATTACAACCTGGCCGTCTTCAAGGCAAGAGTGAATAGGCTGTTTCTAGACAGGCATGATCCATCCTAGTCCGCATCATCACTTACCATCAGGTGAGATGGCGGTCAAATGTCTGCCTATAAATGATAAAAAAAGAAGACCGACTTAATAACTAAAGAGTCCTGTTATGAATCAACTTTATATAATACATGTACAGTGAAAACTTTCACTTAAAAGCACTCAGTGCAATAGCACAGTACCTTTAAAATTTATATTTTTAACGTGCATAACAAATGGTACGGGGCAACGTCGTGGCATAAAGCGGCCCACGTAAATCCGAGCCCAATGGTATACGAGAGTTGAAAGTTCTAAAGAACTGACGTCATCCCATATCCCTTTGAAGTTGTAAATGGATTAGTTGGTTGAATACAAACAGTGGCAGCTTCTGTGTATAGAAACACTTTGACGAATTAAATATCATAACCGCTGACGTATATAAAGAACAGTTAGGTTCCTTAATTTTCAACACCAAAAACGTTTTTAAACTAATCCTTGTAATATTTTTTTAAAGTATAATCTTCAGTATTTTTAAAACTAGTGATGATTCATCGAAATTTTATACACAAAACATTCGCCAAAGACCAAACATTTGCCAACACCTTGCACTAAACCCATTTTATTTTTTTAAATTGTAATCATGTATTTTATACGGTTACTGATGAGTTAATTAAGATGTTTTGCTGACTGTACTGATATTTTGGATAAATTTAAACCATAGAGTTAGATTTATGAACTTTGGGACAATTCCATTTACTAGTCATGTAGGGAACTCATAACGAGCAAACGGAATTTATTGTTTTATAAATTATAACCCATTAAATCAAAGTCCGAAATATTTATTGCGTTAAAATATGGTTTTTTATTATTTTTTTGCGTTAGCCGGTAGCCTTTATAGCTTCATCGGGTAGGGTATGTGACAAAAGTAGACGGCTCGAAGACTCGAAAATTTATATAAGAATCGACTGACGGCATCCAAACGAACTCGAAGCCTTATATAAACGGCTAGGTAACCTAGTGTGAGAAACTGGTAGTCAATGAGAGCTAGGTTATTACATGTTGTTCAATATGTATTTTAGAATTACCGTATTATGTATTATCTTCTTGAATCCCTTTGCGTTAGGAATCGCATGAATAAAGCCATTTACTTGTAATTGCTTAGTAGACAATTGTGATTTTAGCAGCCACATCAGCGAGCACGCTGATTTAAATGTCTGTCTTTCCAACCCGAAATAGATATAGCGGCAAATCAAATGGTAATTGGATCGTTTAACTACAAAATTCTGTTTGAACAGTTTGATTGTGGATACCAGAAATTAGTTAAGGCTTTCGAGTCACGCGCTCGCAGTTGCACGGTTCACCGGCGTCCCCTAGTTTAATTTTCATGAAACGTCACTGGTTGTATCGTTCTGCTAGATTTTGTGAATCGAATTTGGAACTGAAAGGTACAGCTATTTTGAAATTATATGTATATTATGAAAGTAACCAATAACTGCACTAATTTCCAAATCATTGTAAGAGATACGGTTACCATCGAAAATTCATATCTTTGGTATTAATTTAGAGTGAATGCGCTACTTCTTTTTTCTTCTCACTCGTTTGTTTACTATATAAGAGTTTTTTATTTCAAGCAGTTTGTTTGAAATAGCAGACCTATTATAATAGTTATTCTGTTTTTTATTTATTAAGTATAGACTTATGTTTGACGACCCATTTGGTGTCGCGGTTAAGAGGTCGACTGCAACACCAAGGGTTCCGGGTTCGATCCCCGGGCAGTACAAACATTTGTGTGCATGAACATGTCTGTTTGTAATAGTCTGGGTGTTTTCTATGTATAATATGTATGTATTTACAAAAAAAAGTATATAAGTATATTTATCCGTTGTTTAGTACCCATAATACAGACAGATACAGGCTTCACGCTGAACTTGGGGTTAGTTGGCGCTGTGTGAATGTCAGTGAATATTTATGTATTTACAATTAAAAAATCATGTTTATTTTTCTTTGATGAATTTTTGTTGGCGTCTTCATACAACTTACAACTCTAGTGACATGCCTTTGCCATTTGGATTGGCGTATCCAGAACGAGAAATTCCAGCTCCATAAAGGAGTTCTAGTGCATTCACAAATGACTGAGCATTGTACAATGACGTCCTGCACTGGTGCACTGGAGCAATGCTTAATAATGTCACTATCAACACGGCTGGCTTTTGTTTTCGAATATGTTTCTTGCTGTAATGAGCTTCTAAGTAATCGTAATAGGTACAATAATTATGTATACTCACAATATCCTTTTTCAATAAAAGCCGAGTCCCTAAAAACATCTCGAAAACCAAATCCAATTATAAATCTAAAGGTCCTACTATTTGGTTATATTTTCGAGAATTTTCCTTTTTGTGATTCTCACCGAATGAACTGAAAAACCAATTTATGTTTGACCAACGCATCGTAGGAGGTACTGAATAACTACTAGTTAGCGATGGTGAGATGCACTGCAATATTGTAGCAGATTATACTGTTTAGACGCGTTCAAAGTTGGAAAGTGGCCTAGTTCTACTACTCATACACCTTAGCTAATTACGAGATTCAAACTGAAAGCCATAAGAAAATAAATATCTAATTAAATGAGCAAGTTTTCGGCCTGTATTCTAAAACGAGAAACTAGCATTGATATTTACTTCAAGTTGGAAAGGGATGCCGCTATTTATCGTATATAGCGCTGTAGGCTTCTAACTGATGATGTGTATAATTATTTTGTATATAAATGTATTTTATAATTTCATATTAATTCTTTTTTTATTCATTTCTTTAGCATATTTAAGTATTCATAGCAACGTCATATTGTCATCACAGACACGCCTGCGCGGTGCGGGTCAGAGCCGCGCCTGCGTATTGCGTACCTCTGGCGTACGTGACTTGTCACTTACTAAGAACACGCAAAAACAACGGACGCTATAATTTTTCCTATTCAGTTTTTCTAATTCGCTTGTGCATAAATATTCCTTCTACAATAATAATCGCTTGTTATATTTACTATTAATTCTGTGCTGCATTTATATAAATATTATATCTACCTGTGCTCCTTCTGTTCATGTTCATGAACAATACAAAATTTCAAATTGGAAGCTATTTGGTGAGTTTCATTTACCCATCCTCTCAACTTCCAAAGCGGATTATTATATTATTTCAACACTGCAGCGCTATTCCTTTCGAACTCAATTCATTTAAGATCAACGATGAGTCTCGTTCTAGAATACGGTTAATAAGTCTTTATTTTATCTATTCAAAATAGTGCGCATTCACGTCAGTACATTGCTGCATTCGATAGAACTACCGAGGAAAACACTTTACCCACTCATTCTTAGGGATCTCTTCGATAGCTTTCTGAAACGTAATTACAGCTTTCTCGGCTTCTATAAAAAGCGTTTTCTTCGAAAATAATGTCACACAGACTATTTTATTTTTGCCGCCAAATCCTTATAACAAATGACAAACGAATAAATTATAACTATGCTCGGTACTATTCGGAAATAGTTCCATTTTTACAATATACCATATTTTTTATCATATTGCTTTCAAGTAGCTATTTCTAAAATTTACAGTGTACCCTCGTACAACCGAAGTCAGCTTTTGTGTGTAGCATTTCATTTACATAGTTCAATGACAGAAATGTTGAAACTGGTACTAATGGAAGTTACTCGAAACTACATTTTAATTGCTTTACAAAGTTGAATAACCACCGACGACGCGTCGCTCATCTACCACAAGTTTTCATTTATCAAAACGCTGTAATGAAGTAAAGTTTGGGGTATTATTAGAATCAAAGTTACGATGATTTTTTTTGATTTACACTTCATAAGAACATTGTAATAAATAATGGAACATTCAAAACATAGTGAATTCGTGAAGAAAAAAGATCTAAACAAATCATGTCTAGGTCAATTGTTTTGCAAATGATTAAGCAGTCTTAAAAGCATACTAAGTATATATCATGGCTGGCGGGATAAAGACCCACAATAGCCGACAAAAGAAAGACAGCCGTCTCTCCAAGCTACAGAGTTGACTATTGTCACTAGTTAGCTAGACCGCTTGAATAATTGCTAACAATGGCATATAAAGTTCACAAGTTCTTAAGTCTATTGTATTAGATTCTTAGTGTTTATAAATACTTGATCGAGCAGTCGTTGAAAGCTGTAAAACGTTACTAGGTTATCCGACAGCAGTGGATTTGTCGTCGAGAGCACATTGCACATTTACTTTGAGTGCCATTTATTAGACCCCTAAGGGATTTATCATAAAGTCCACATGGTGCTAACATTTACGGAATCCAGATGGTTTCTTAGCTAGAATATATCATTGTTTAATCTTGTTATATAATTAAAGTATAGTTTCGTGTTAGTTTCAAATTGTCTATAGATTCAGTGCTTTTTTATTTTACAATTAAATATAAAATATGTATAAATCCTATTCTGGCTAATTATTATTATATTTTGTATTTTGGGTTTAAGAAGTTCTAAATGAAATAATGAAATACTGCAGCCCTATTAGTATTAGTAGCGTACAGGGAATACTCTCTCACTGAACCGGGAATTTTTTACCACTAGCTCATAAACGTCCCACCGAGAGGTAGGAGTGTAATACCGTATAAGGTGTATATAGGCCTTAGTCGTCCACGCTGGCGCAGTGCAAATTGGCTGACTTCACGCACACCCTCTGAATTTCTTTGTTGGCTGCGCAGTATATATTAACTGTAAACGTATATTTGAAACTTCGAAAAGACATTGGTACGAGGCGGGATTTGGACCTGTACCCTCCAGATCGGAAAGCAACAGTCCACACCAATTGTTCTTATTACTATGGAATTGATTTCAAATGTTATACATTTTGCATGTTTGGAAATTTCTAAGTTTATTATTATAACATGGTTCATCGGAACCACCGACGCACTGTTTTTATTGTTATATCATTTATGGAAAATTAATTCTGCAACTATTTATTTTCATGTCTTCGAATAAGATACATAATTGACTTAGATAGCTAAAAATTGCTGGGGCAATTTTACTCGGTTTTTTACAGTGCTCCTCACAAATTGCATTAACTGGATGTATTCAACGGCTGTCTGTATTTTTGCACCCCATTATGTTCAAAGGTAAATTCAACGAACTTATTAAAATGGATATAACATGAGTGCTGAAAAATATTTATTTCAGTGCATGATTTGCTTACTTGCATTGTGTTTATTGATAAACGTATTTTAAAAATGGTACTGTAATATAAAAATTGCTTGGTGTTATGAACACTAGGATTTAAATGGTTCCAGTCACTTTTATGGGGGAGAAGCCTTCACTGGATACTATCAATTCTTGGCAAACGACTAGTCATCTCAGACTTCCCACTCAGCTGCCTTAAGTTTCCGTGCCCCTCATCTTTGTTGGTGCTTACATTAGATTTATATATAACAGCATCTATACTACTGCTTTGACTCTACTATTGAAGTGCATTGAGCGCCATCACTGCCTTAACTAAATGATCATGTTATTTTCCGCTGGCTTTTCTCTTTGGTTTCAGTGACCAATGAAACCATAAGAATCCATTACAGTACTTTTGACCCATATTAAACCCGCCCATTGGTTTTCCAAAGGTATAACGTTTTCGCCCCGTGGCGGCAAGCCCTTGAGATTCCATTTGCATTAACTTTGCGACTCCGCCCTGTAATCACATTATCGAGTTGTTACGAGTTTCACCAAATCTGTGTTTGAAATCTCGTCTCTTGTTTTTAGAATACGAACACGATGTCTGATTTCATTCATTTAGGCAATTTTGTTAACATAAACAATGAAAACTCTTAATAATTGCATTTTTTCATTGAATTGCATTACATGATTAATAACATCATCATCAGCTCATATTCGGCCTCACCGAGGCACGAGCCTACCCGTAAAAGGTGTAGAGGCTTTAGTCGTCAACGCGGGTCCAGTGCCGATTGGCCGACTTCGCGCACAACCTTTAATTCTCTTCGCATGCGTGCGCAGGTTTCTCATGATGTTTCCTTCACCGCTAGAGCGTCGGATAATTATATTTAATTACTATATTACATGAAAATACTTAGCGGATACAGTATTATTCAACAAATAATTAGTATTCTATAACCTATAATAATACCAAATCCAATGTCTGCGTGCAAGTAAAACCATAATATTTAGATTTGGAAACAAATATTGAACAACGTTTGGACATTTATTGCGTTATTTATTCTGGTGGTTCATTCTATATAATTTATGTCCTTTTTAATTAGTGACGGTGTAACTTATCTTTAAAGTACCCTGCACCATTTAATTCGACAAAGGTTTTATCACTCCGTAACCACTGTCAACAAGAAACAGTGTTGTTTATTACAATTTATGTACCATGGAGTTTTATTAAAAACGGAGACTTAATTATGTCATCACTAGCCGTGAAACCAAAAACGACACTGGTTTCATTAAAAAACAACGGGTCGAACCTACCGTAATAACAGATTCATTTACATTTTAATTAAATGTAGACATTATTTGCAGCACGCTGAGGACTTGATAAAATAAATCCAGCGTGAAATTTAATTGAGAAGTTAAGGTAAAGATGTCAATACCAGAGCGAGTCGTCGTAAGTTTGTCAGTTTAGGTTACAGCGAGTTGCCTTCTTTCTTATGATTAAGAGGTGATTATTGTACTTTGAAACTTAAATTTGAGTAAGTTAATTTATGATCTTCATGAAATTATGGAGTCGTTGTTTATTATAGTCTTTATAGAAAGAACGATAACAATTTTTTTTTACGTCAGAGACATGATAGATTTTTCTTGCGATATTTCTCCAAGTGCTGTTCACTAGCACATATAATTTAAAAAAATAATAGTTCAATCTCCTTATAAAACAATTCTTATTACACTATATAAAAATCATCATTATACGTCCCCACCGAAGGGCACGAGCCTACTATTCCTACTCGAAAACACATTGATATGTGGCGGAATTTAAACCTGCACCCTCCAGATCGGAAGGCAACCATCCACACACATGATTTACCGACGCCCTTCATATGTTCCTGGGGTTGGTTAAATAGGTAAATATAAACACTGTTTTTAACTAGGCAAAGCCACTTCTTTAGGGGCAAGACTTAACCATCTCACCGAGACTTCAAAGCCAAAGTAAAAAAAAATTAAGTTAGCTGATGAAAATCAAGTTGTGATGTAATGTCAGATGTCACAGAAAAACTAAAGACGCTCAGACTGTTGAAAATTTCAACACGGAAGGAAAATGTTATTTGCCACTCCACAGACTAAGATAGCGGAGTAAGACTTCTTAACACGGGCATTGTTTAAAAGTTCCAAGACAAATAAACTTACCGCTGACACAACGGACGAACTCCAACGACTAGCAGTCCGGTAATAAAATAAAGGTATGGAGTATATGTAGCCACAATTAGCGGCTACTTTAGGAGTCGTTCCACCCTTATCGCTTCCAAAGTGGTCGTTTGTCTGAACTTGTGTAACCAGTGATTTACGGTGTGAGGAATGCAGTTTTATTCATGCTATCTGTAACTCAGGCAAAGGAAACATCTATTAAATCAAAGTTCACTGTAAAAAGTGCATGAAGATAATGGTTAATTTAGATTTGAATGAAATATATTTTGGAATTCCAACCTTATAATAACAGATTCCTGTCCGGTTTTATCTAAGTTTAAAAGACCATGTTGGGACTAGTATATTTTGATGGAATATAAAACGTAATATAAAATATATATTGAAACCTTTTGTAAAAATCGGTTCTCCAAATAACATACTTGTTAGAAGACAAACATATTTTGATGGTATATTGACAGAGCGAGCTCGACTTTAGGCTAGTAACGATAAGGTTAACAAGAATTTGCTTTACAATAATATAAAAGATTCTTGACAAATATTATCCTAAAAATTGTAAGCAATGTTGAGATAAATGATTAAAATTTTATGAAACATCATATTGCTTGGACGCAATTTCTTTTGTGACATTTGTTTTTATTTTATTTGTTCTTATTCTTAACTACAATAATGGTATACAGACAAATAAGCATGTAAATATTGTGGAATAAGTAAACAGCACAGAGTATGTTTAGTAGATAGATAATTCACCTTTTATATTACACAAGAAATACCTACTTGCAAACCGATTCTGGAATGGAAACCACGTCTCGACAAGTTGTTATGTCTATGTTAGGGGGTTCGGTTTCCGCACTTAGTCTGTGCAGTAGACCATTGTGGGTTAAGGCTCACAAGTTTAGAGTGAGGATGTCCCTCCGGCCCGATGAATCGTGCGAAAGATCGCAAATGGAGTCTGGGTGACAAAAGCGATGGATATCTGGTGCATAATAGGGAAACTTATGTACAGTAAATATGTGTGTGTGTCCTGTGATATTTTGAAAAGGGAGAGACTGCAAAGGAATCGGTAAGTTGTGTCACATAGATGATATGAAACGATAAACAGCCACTACCCAAGCATCATAATCACGACGCGATAGTTTGGGTTACCAATAGATTAAATCAGATCTTTCCATTAAAACACAAATTTATAATTAAAGTAAGTTAACAGGGCCCAAATTAGTACTCAAACAAAAACTAAAATTTATATCTCTTGAGAAATCTTGAATGCTTCCCTCCGGAATCATATCAAGAACGAGCTCATTCGGAAGAGTATTGTAACAGCTTACGTACAAAGCTTAGAAAATGGCGTAACTTAAATGTTGTATAAGTATTGTATGAAAGCTTTGACATAGTTTAGATGAAGTTAGCTTGTAAATATAATACTTAGTTCAAATAGATGGTTTAAAAAACACTATGTTTGCAAAAGTATAAAAATAAGTTTTTCAAAATATTTTGTACTATATCGCAAAAAATGTACTCATGCAAAGCAGCGAGAAGAATTCGGGTTTACATAAGTATAATACTCATTTTTAAAGGCGATTTCATTTAATTCTTATTAAACAATCGAATCGTATCATCCTTTTCCTTTTATTTCACTAAAAATAAATATATTTTTTATAAAATTTACGATCATTTTCGAATTCTTAAATAATAGTACAGTATTTTGAATGTTGAAATAAATACAGCGAGTATCTAAATAATATCTTTTTTAAAGTCAGTAGGACCTATTCTAAGCCACTTCATAGGGCATACCGCAAACGTGTCGGCTGACTTTTGTGATTTGAGTTTGTTGGCGTATTGAACTTCTTATTTTAATTTGTTTTAGTTTTTAATTTGACTAAGAGTTTAGCTCTCCATTACATGTCCACTACACAACTTTAAGTTTAATATTCAGCATACACTTTATGCGATGTACGGACTTATGATCATATAAATATTACCTAATAATAAAAGAGGCAACGATGCAAAGGATGACTGAAGGCAAAATTTCGCTAGCCATCCTTAAAGCGGTTGGCTTGACTCTTTGGCCTTATGCAGAGACGTTGCAAGTCTGGGTTTTTTACCATTTATATAATCGGGAGTGTTCCAAAGAATTGTTCGATCTTATACCTGCTGCTGCGTTCCATTATCGGACTACCCGCCATGAGATAAAATTTCATCCTCATCATCATGATGGTTGGCGTTCCACAACCGTTCGATTTATGTGCAACTTTCTTCCACGCACACTGCTTTTATGTGACGACCTCCCAGCAGCGTTATTCCCTGGAAAATATGACATTGGAACCCTAATGAATAAGAGCGTATTCCTTCCTAAAAGGCAAGCAACGCACCGGAGACACTTCTGGTGTCTCCGTTGTTCATGGGGCGGAGATGATCACTTTCCATCAGGTGACTCTCTGGCTCGTTTGCTCCCTATAATATAAAAAAGCCGAGACTCATGCCTGTATTCTAGAACGAGACTCAAGACTTAAACTGAGTTAGAAAAGGATACCACGATACGATAAATAGTGGCATCTCTTTCCCACTCTATTTAAGTAAAGATCAATGCTTGAGTCTCCTTCTATAATATGGGCTTTAGACTAGAAGTGGCGAACTAGTCAATTAAAATGAAGATTAAGTGATAATATTTATTACGTTGTAGGGCATTAAAATTTACTTATTTATTAAGTACATTCAGTATAGGATCTGAAATGTTTTTTTTTACTTTAACGACCTCAAAGTTTTATGAATAATACATTAATGAATATCAAAATTAAACTGTGTACACAGTAATAACAGAAGGTGTTCTGCAATATTAACTTATCTATTTCTTCAACATTTTCCTTGTTATCTTTCAGAAGTTCCCTTAAATATAAAACTATACGACAGCTTAAGTCCACGAAACAAAGACACGCGAGGGTATTTCGGAAAATCTAATTCCACTGTAACAAATCGTTTGGGAGATAATATAATACTCTTTAGACTATATTGAGACGCCCAAACCATGTTACGACGATAACGGCATGCGACTAGCGAAATATTAGGTACTCAATTTCTAAGCTATTAGCTTTTAAAACATGAGGTTTTTGGTAATGCCCAGTTAAGATTGCATTTTAGATTAAAATAAATGTGCATAAAGAACATGTATTGTTTGATAGCATTACGATTTTAAATGACGCATGATTAGGGATTCCCATAAGGAATACCTATTCTTTTTCAAAATATAAAATTTTGCTTATACTATAAAAAATCATCATCATTCTCCTGCCCTTATCCCATTACTTGGGGTCGGCGCAGTATGTATTTTTCTTCCATTTATCTCTATCAGCTGTGTCATCCACACAAACCCCCTTAATATAAAAAATACAAGCTGTTTATAGAAATAGGGTTTTCAAGAGAAGGAGAGACACATCCTGGTTCATAGTCAAACGACTATTTAAAAAAAAATGTAATTTGAATGGTGAAGAAAATACAAACAAAAGTTATACTGTAAGAACCTACGAATTAGTTTACAGAGGTAAAATAATTTTTTGGTTAATACCGATCCGAATATAAATGAAACTAATTAAAAGCAAGTAGGTACTCAAATGAAACTTTGTTTTTAAGACTTGTGTGCAATGGAGCTTGTCGTAACTGCTATGTATTGTGAAGTTGTATGAGGCCTTGGGGTGAAATTTCCGAGTTCTATGTCAAATGGAAAAGTTTCCATGATAGTTCGTTTAATAACTAGAATTGCAAGCTTATATTTTCTTAATCAGTTAACGATAAAGTTCCCTTTGAAATATTTTTATACACTTAGGTATAATGAAGAATAAATACTGATCGAAGACATCAAGATAATTAATATTTTTGGAGATATTTTTGTGAATTTATGACTTTTAATTGCTGATAGGTTTTTGCTGATATGATGTGGGTGCAATATCTTAAATGAGATGAGTGGTTCTCAGAGTTACTGAAAAACTAAATTATGTCAAATAAAACTATATCTGGAGTTGTTTTCGATGTGATGAAAGTTGATATGGTGAAAGTACCTGAAATCGTTACAATTTTTCTATTGTTTTGATTTTACTGTAAATAGTATCTTATCACAACATGTTCACATGTATAGGAAGTGAGGTTTCGAAAATGTTGTCGAAGCAAACCATGTCTCAGCAAGTGCAGCGTAGGATTCTCCTTGTGAATAGTCACTGGTGTAAGCTGGATAAAGAAAAAAAGGCTAACATTTCGCGCGTAAAACATACGTCCAGCAGTGGCTGTAAGTTCTATATTTTGCATACTTCTGCACTTAGTTTTCCTAAAAGCCATATCCGAAAATCTAAAAGCTTATCGCCGCTGCACAAAGTACAACAGGCACGTAGTCAAAAACTCATTTACCCACCACGTTACGGGTTCCGAAATGACGTTGGCCCATATGCGTCAATATCGGTAACAAATTACATTGTCTTCATGAATATTTCATCCAGGCTTCACGCGATATTTATCTGGAAATTAAACTTGACTTTAGCAGCGTAATTTCTGAATTGAGAAGCATATTTGATTTTAAAATTAATATAGAAACATAGACAAAAGTAAGTAAATGTATCCACTTCAAAGATTGCTATGCAAAGACGGTTCTAAATCTAATTGGTTACTTACTACGAACAGGAATCTAAAATCCGATTATTGTCTCTTGTTATATACTATATTAGACGAAAGTAACAAGAATAGATACGTACACGGTTAGTGCCGCATAGGAAAGAATTGCTAAGCGCATCTTTTATTCAGAGCTTGAGGGAGGCAAGCGGTAGCAAGGTGGACAACTCCTCAAAACAAAGATTTGGGATGGGATGTGGGACCAGCAAGTGGCGAGACGGCCAGAGTAGAGAGCGCTTGTGAAATCTAGCGTGGGAGCCTTTGAAAACCGTTGGCTCCTTGAGCTTGATGCCGCTTCTGACATGCCAGCGCGAGCTGATAGCCCGACCACCAGGGGCTATCAGCTAAATATGTAAATGGTGTGCTCTCATGCCCGCAATGTGCGAAGATTTTTATAAACAAAATTGGCTAATTTAGCCACATGCAAGCACATCAACGGCAAAACAGAGTTGAAGATAGTTGCCGTGATCGAAATCGGTCAAGATATCATCATCAATGCCTTATTTTGTTGTAGGCTTTCTCCGAGTTGCTTGGTTATAAGATTAATGCTTGAACTGTGGAATTACATAAAAAAAATATTTTTACTAGAGGGGATTATAGTTGATGATGATCTTATGAGAAATATTTTAGTAAAACAGATTATCTAAGAGCTAATTGGAAAAAATATTCATGCTGAATGACAATTATTGTTAAAGCGAATTTTAATATATACGAGTAATTATTCTGATACTTAATAAGATACTGTTATTCAATTTTCCTTTATAATTAAAACTAGCTTTTGCGTGCGACTTCGTCCGCGTGGAATAGTTACTTTGGCCTAATGCTCTCTTTTACCCGCTACCTCGTTTATATAGGTGAGTTAAAACTGCGATATCTCATAAGATATTCATTTAAATTGAATGAAATACTTGTGATAAATAATGTATTTATTTGGATAAGGATTGATATCATGTCTATGAAAATAGCTTCGCCAAATGATGCATTATTTGAGAAAAAAATGTTAGCAAAAATATGTTATAGGGAGCTAACCTTAAAAGATAGACATATGCTGTCGCGGACTTTTTTTAAACCTTTAAAAGGGTAACAATACTCTCATACATGACTTTTGCGAAACTTTAACCGTTTACGCAGCGTACGCAGCGGAATCTCCAAGTAAGAAAATTTCCCCCCGGATTTTGAAACATTTTTCATTGCTGCTCCGCTTCTATTGCTTATAGCGTAATGATATAGCCTATAGCCTTACTCGATAAATGAGCTATCTAACACTGAAAGAATTTTTCAAATCGGACCAGTCGTTCCTGAGATTAGCGCGTTCTAACAAACAAACAAACTCTTCAGCTTTATAACATTAGTATAGATAAGTTCCTTATCAAACCTTACATGTGTTTAATTTAATTTTGGGATTTTAATGCATGAATATAACGGTCGTTTTTTGTCAAGTTAGGTTTGGCAAAATTCTTTTCAATTAAATTTTAACTTTGGTTGTTTCTTTACAATTCAAGTTTTAGTGAAAAATACTTGTGACAAAATACTTTAGTACTTCATGTTCTAATGATTTTACCAAATGAAGTGAAGTTTCTAACAAAGCTTTGAATAGCGCGGAATACTTTTTGATGGTAACAGCGGAAAACTGCAGCTTTAAATACTTTAAAACATTACTGCCCGCTATTCGAGTGGAAGTGACCGAGCACCGTCCAAATTGATAGGTTTTGTACAAAGCGTGGTAAAGTGAGGGTTCAAAAACTAAAAACCCAGTCAGACTTGTATGCTTATCTTAATTAATACATTCATCTAAAATTTATTTTCCTATTATTATTCTCAGTAATCAATCCTCCTATTATTATTCTCAGTAATCAATCCTCCTTAATAATGTTTACGCATTTGGTGTGATGGTTGAAACGTGAACTACACCAAGGGTTTTGGTCCGATCCCTGGGCCTTACAAACATTTGTGTCTTATGCTTAAATTAGGCCAAAAGCGCAGTGTGATGTCAGTGGACTTTTATTTAGTAATTTAATGGTTGAAAATAAGCATTTTATATTAACACACAATAAAAATGAAATATACGAGTAATATTATTAATAATAATTTTAACGAATAGTAAAAAACTATGGTGTCTTTTCATTTGAAGTATAACATAATAGATAAGTGATGAGCCATTAGTCGAAAACGACTTAAAATACAGATCACAGCAGGGTTTGCTTTGCACCATTACCCTCGGAATGGGGTAAAGATTTTTTTCAAGTGCCATTAGAGACCACTTTATTGGGGTGTTTAATGAAAAGGAATGGTGTAAGGGTTAAGTACTGCTTTCATATCTCCAGTTTTCATAATATTTTATGTTTAGGTAGTTCGGGTCAATGGCTGCTGAACTCTTTACTCGTATAGTAACATAGAATTTAAAGTGGACACACACATAATTTGCTAGTTTGTGACAAAATCTATGACTTCAATTGTACTTCATATTTCTACCTTTAGCTAGGAACTTAGCTAAGCTTTGAGTATTAGGTAACCGGATAGAAATACGAGTAGGTGTGGTTAATGTTCCTCACTTATCACACAAACACGGGTATCAAACAAAGCACGGGTGTAGACACAAGACACAATAAATGAATCTATTGTTTTCTCGCGGTTATCGACCGAGCGGATAGACAATTAATTAGAGCGTCGGTGGCTCATTGGTCAAGCCTTCTGATTTGAAGGGTGCAGGTTGAAATCTCGCCACGAACCCCGCCCGCTTGACGCTCTTACGGTGGAGGAAAACATCACGAAGAAACCTGCGCACGCCTGCGAAGAAATTCAAAGGTTTTGTATGAATTCGGCTAATCCACACTGGGCCCGCGTAGACGACGAAGGCTATACACCCTTTACGGCTTGTGCTCCTCGGTAGGGACGTATGATAAGCTGATGATGATGACACAAATTTATCAATTTAAAATACTACACTGAACGTAAAGTACACAGTACAATCTCAAGAAAGAGCTAAAAGCTTACTTAGTACTACCAATTTGAACCGCACACTCAATATGTTTTAAGTGCATCCCTCGTGTGAAATGGAGCGTTACATTCCACAAGTAAACCCTTTGCAATCCTTTCACAGTGACATCGGGGTGAGATCTCTTTGTTGTAGTAATTTGGATTTCGTTTAGTCCCAAATCTGTTTAAGTGGACTGAAGATTAAAATGGAGTGTTTTGATAGGCAAGACACCGTTTAGTACCTTACCGTTTGTTTGGATCTTATTTTCCGTCGTAATATCTAAGTCGTTGGTTTAAAGTCAATAGACGACGATCGTTACTAGTTAGAATAACCTGACTCCATGACTTTTATCATTTATTTATTTAAATATTTTGCAGCAATAAAGCGTAAATATGGTGAATTTAATACCTAGAGGTATTATTTACTAGTTTACCTTACGGTCATGCAGAAAAATAAAAACAAATGTGGCAAACGATACTTTATCTAATGTTTTTTTAAAACAAAGATAACATATATACCTAAATAAACGTTTTTTAATGCAAAATATACTATTATTTCGCTGTTAACGTCGTTAATTTATATGTTTCGGATATGAAACAACAAAATCTAATAAAGACATCTACGAAGCATCGTTAAACCGCTGAAAGCTCGGGA
The DNA here is from genome assembly GCA_019425675.1 of Leucinodes orbonalis. NCBI lineage: Eukaryota > Metazoa > Arthropoda > Insecta > Lepidoptera > Crambidae > Leucinodes > Leucinodes orbonalis. The sequence continues at coordinate 293,803 of PQWD01000390.1, read as the reverse complement.
TAGTTTCCAAGCTGAGTAAACGATACTCAAGGAGAACTTTAAAGCGTTTGATCTTGATACTTTGCAAGAAAAAAACAATACTCTGATACCGTAAGAACGCTTTTAAGTCTGCTAAATATGTGAATAAAAGCCCCTCAAACGGTTTCTCACTAAGGGATTTCTATTCATCCAACACTAATCTATCGAATTGTTGATATAGTTTCTTAAAAAGTAAAAAGCTAGAACATTTTCTTATTTAAATATTTAATTGATATAATGAAAGTTATAAAATTATGTCTGTTTAATTTTCTTTTAATTTTTTTATTACTCATCTATTGAATTTAATAAGGTAAAATGCATTATAAATTTAAACACACTTACCCATAGTACATCCTAGTTAAACAAGTTCTTATTATTTAATGTCGTTGCAGTCTCGTGATTTAAAAATAATATTGCTATATTTTGGTGAAAATAAATATTGTATTACAAAATAAAAATAAAATACAACACGAGCACTGATACTTTGATTGATACCTAAAATACGCCGATTTCGTCACTGATACACTGACAGTGTCTCAGTATAAAATGGTGGTGGGGTGTAAGATCATTTTTGAGAATTAAGACATGAAAATTTGCACGGTACTGAAGACAGTTACTATAAAACCTAATAATAAGTACTTTAAAAAATTCAAAAAACACTGCCTAGCAACTTACAAAAAGGACTGAAATCCCGCCAAAACATCACATGTTAAATTTTGCAAAGACGACGACATAAGGTTTGCGCTGTAAAAAGGTATCAAATCTCATAATAATCCAAGGTTCTTAATCTACACGGCCTAACTCTACCACCCTTACCTAAACATTAAATTTCTATATTATTCTAATATGTACCGCATGGCTGATTTGTTATTTACTTTAGATCAGAGACTATATATTCGCATCACCTCCGCGATGATAGCGAAACGGCGATGCTTTCTTGTCCATATACCTATTTAATTTAATTTTATTTGTTTATTTCAGATAGCTATGATCCATTATTTGTTACTCTACTGTTAGTACGATTTAAAAGTTTTAAGTTTTATTTACATAATAAACTTGTTCTGCGTTTACGTTTATTAGGGCCATGGTCTAGTGTCGCCTCAGCGCACTATCTCCACTATAACAATTAAAGAACGATAACACAGGCTACATTTGGAACAATAATGATTTAAAAACAATTTTATTCAGCAAAATTTAATTTGGGTTAGTCTTGCATTCAAAACAGTTTTCTTATAATAAGTAGTAGAGCACTAACTTCATTTTATTTCTTTAATTCAACAATGTAGCTGTAATTTAGTTTATTTTGAAGCTTAGTTTTTTAAGAATGAATATTTTTTTATAACTATAGTTATATAACAGTAAATTTAGTTAAAAAACACGAGAATATAGTGTAAGTAACAAAATGTGTATATGTTTGTTTCGCTTATTTATAAAGGTCGAAATAATAAGTATAATTCTTGATGAATTCTTACAATTTATTGATGGCTAGAACGAATCCTCAGGTCCAAAATCTTAGCCAGTGAGGCCAGTAAATACATAGCAACCTGCAGTCGTCGACAGAGATTCCTGCTCGTGACAGCGAGTTGCAGCCAGTTAAAAAGTTGTAGCTGTTAACTGAAACATATACAGTCAGCATGTTTAATAAAATAATTTGTTTACAAATATATACAGAAGATCGATGTCTAACGATAAGACAGATTAATTTGGCTACACTCCCACATAATTCCTATTTACATTGAAATTTAGGTGTCACATCGTCATGAAGTATGTATTCAAAAATTAATCAAAATATAAGGAACTTCAGATTCGAAAGGAATAGTAATTAGCCCAAAGAACAGACGAACAAAAACATAAAGATCTCGTCACCACAAGCGCAGTGTATAATTTCCAAAAGATGAAAAGACGATCTACAAAAGGTCGCGCTCGTTTGGATGTAAATAGCCTTCGATCGGTGGAGATGTAAATTAATACCTGTATGTACGTATGGATAAGCTTCTTCTTATTATTTTATCATTCCTATTCATTTTTAAAATCAGTCAAACCGTTCGAGTGGCAAGGGATTATTTAAACGCTGATTTTTATGTATATAAATCATAAACACGAGCTTAGAAAGACCTATTTTAGTATAAAACGGTTACAGAATAGTTAGTAAAAAAATTTTCAATAAGAATCAAAATAAAAAATTATTTATTCGGTTTAGGTCCTTACATAACACTTATGAATGTCAAATGATGCTACCACTGAATCGGACTGTAGTTTTCTTCTGAGAAGAATTCAACAAGAAACTCAGTAGTCACTCTTTACAAAAATTTTGTGTTTTGTATAGAATAAGAATTTGTTATCAAAATAACTATATAAGCAAAAACAAAGGTTTCAATAACTTATATTATTAAAAAGAAGGAAGCTTTATGCGAACCGTACACTTACGATGATGTTCCGCTCAGCTACAAACATGTTTAATATAAATAATAAACATGATAATATATATGATATCACCTTCACTTTTTAATTTAAACTAGTACTGGTATATTTCACGTTATATGACAAATGATTGAAATATATCGATGAAACAGAAATGGCAAGATGAAAAAGAATTTATTTCAGTTATAGTAGGTTAATTTACGAGTATCAATTGAGTACACAGAAGTGTCAATTGTATTTGCGCTAACGCGGGTAACGATCGGTAATATCAATACCATGGTTAAAGTTATAGATGATATTGCTTATCATAGACAATCGATAGTGAACTATCCAGAGGCAATACTAGCCCAAGTAAACCTTTATTTGTCAAGACAAAGTGGCCCTGACCACTTTATTACACTTTATTACTTACTTCAAATCAGAAACCAAATATTCGCTTCATTTCCACGAAGCTAGCGAAACGGAGTATCCATACATAGGTACTGATATTTAGACTTGGTTGAAGTTATGATCTGTAGAGTTAGTCTGTGTATATTCAGAAGATTGGCTCAACATGGGATCTGGTATCTTTTTACAGGGCAAACCATATTTGATTGTTTTGAAAATATTTTATATGAAATGTTATTTTGGGATCAACATTTTGTATTTTAAGCATCTTGTTCTAGCGACTAATAAACAGATAGCCTTTTAAAGCAGCGCAAAGTGAAAATAATACGAATACGAAACAGCATATTTAATCCAATTAATACGAAAGAGTACGATTTTAACAAAGTTAATTAACAGTTTCGGACCAGCTGATGTTGGCAACTTATTTCATTGTTGTTTCTTTTGAAGTGTATTGTGCCCTTGCTGGATTTTACTTTGAACTAGAAGACTTCGATATTATTTGAAATCAAAGTTTTATAAATGTTTTATCAGACTGACCTAAATTACCCTAAAAAATTGTAGTTATTTTGCAGATTGAACTGATTTCACTCAGAAGAGTATGAAAGGGGTCTAATTTTGTGTTTAATGGAGTTATTATTATTGTATTAAGAGGACCACTTTTTTAATATTTCTAATACTGGTAAAATTAGATCGATCATCATCATCATCATCATTACAACCTAGAAAGTCCACTGCTGAACGAAGGCCTCCCCTAATGATTTCCACGCGGACCGATCCCTTGCAGTTGACATCCATCTGCTACCTGCCACCTTAACCAGATCATCAGACCATCTGGTTGGGGGTCGGCCTACGCTACTTCTTCAAAAAACCTACTACTAATCACATCCAGCTTTCTTTTATGATAGTTTTTCTTTAACTTCAATAAATCTTGAAGTACCTACATCAAAAGCTTTTCTGCTTTCGGAAAGTAATACTTAAAACCATACCGCTGGGTTTATAAGGTGGTGGCTAAGGGGGTTGCAAAGATACTAACATTCATAATATATGATTTAGTTATAGTTCAACAGTGAGACCTAAATCTTCTTGATTATATTTCAATAGATTGTTTATAATAGGTTTAAAGATGTTTTTATTTCTCAAAAAGATTTACACAATTACTTACATGAGAAACAGCGCACATAGGTTAATACTTAAAAACACACTTTTGGGCTTTTTAAAACTAATTTTAAAACAATGCTAGCACAACTATAAACACATAGCAAGTAATCAGATTATTAATCCCAGCACAAACACAAAATTTTGCAAACATAACAGCAATTTAGAACTATAATATCTAAATTAACGGAGGTAGGTACTACATCCAAATTCATGTGCAACCCGCAATCGGCGAATACAAAAATATACGTCATATACCAAAACACTTCATCAACAAAGTTATAACGCGCTACTGGATGTGCCAGATGGTACTAAAATAACTAAGACATATTTTTAATTAACGGAGATGTTAAAATATATAAGTATATGCTCTTCTTTATAAAGTAAATATATAATATGCTCTCCATCTTATCCATTGACTTGATCGTCAATTACTGAGCGTCCTGACCGCCCTGTACAGTTTGTAACATAAAAAAGGCTTAACAATTTTATATGTATGCGCCTCGAGTCATTGGAGTCCGTAATCTGTTCATATTATTTATATAAATTTCTGTCAACCAATAATGTTATTTCGTTGCAATTTTCATGCATCCGAAATATTCTTCAAAATTTTTTCGTTTGAAAAATAACAGGAATCCGACCCAGTGAAGTGAGGTGATTTGATTTTAATTAACGTTGACTTTCCTTGATTCAGGCAGCCATGAACTTTGTTTTAAAATGAAATCAAAATGTGGATACTTTAATACTGTTATATAATAAAATCTATACAAGTTAGTATTTCAAATTTCACTTGATATAAAGTTTTAGATAAAGATCCTCACCATGAAATGAGCTATGGTATCTAAGCAGACTACCTACTTTGTTGAGTACTTTTTAGGTACTTAAGTACCTGAAAATATACATTTCAAGGTGTAGAATGTAGGTTCGTTATTAATTCCGAATATAAGATGGGTTATTATATATTTTATTTAATACAATAGTACATTTCAACATAACCCGAGCTTCCAAGATAGTAAAATAACCGTGTTTCAGGAGCCAGTACTTCCCCCTGAAAGTATAGATTAAAATGATACATAAAGTAGGTACTATATATTACACATAAGCACTCTTTTTTTGCACTACAATAGTACAAAGAAAAAAATAAATAAAAGAAATATAGTTATAAATAAAAGAAAAATGAAAACTTCGTACTACTACTAGCGCAATTCGTTTGTGTATTATCTTTTGTGTTTTGCTTTTTTGTCGTTTTATTTAATACCTACCAATGTGACCATAAGTATCAGCTTTTAAGTATAATAAACATAATTAATATAATTGCCCTTGCAGGGTTTATGTGTATTATTAATACCTATGTTGTGAACCGCATAAACTATGGAATAAATAGATATGAAATGATTACATGTATATTTATGATTTTTCAAAGAACCGTTATAATAACAGGCAATCGATATAAAGCTTAACTATAAGTTATTGAACCCTTCGACCGCCAGGAATCCAGTCACAATGAAAAATATCTTTTAGTAAAACCTGAAGACGTATTTTGCGGGAAAAGGGTTAACTTTGAACACGTACTTTATAATTTATGCGCTTTCGTAGAAGATGGGTCAAATTTTGTTTCATCCCTTTTCACTATCGTTTTCAAGTGGTTCAAAGTTATTTTAAGAATTAGACTTCAATATTTTGTTTAGTTTGACCGCAATTAAGAAAGTTATTTTGTATTGTTTTCTTTACTTAGAATATGAAAAGAGAGCTTTTTGGTGACTCCTTACTAAGAATATAAAAAGAGAGCTTTTTGGTGACTTAATAATGATGATGAATCAGTACAATCATAATAATAAAAGAGTCGGAAACCTTTATTCACGAAAAAGGGAGACCTACCCTTTAGTAAACTTTATAGGTTGAAGACAGTGTGAGAAAGAAAATGAAAGAGACCACAGTGTATAATATGTATATGTAATAACAATTTAGTGATTATAAGTACAGAACAAGCTTGCTTTGCGGGCACATGATATGAGGTTGACGTTAGGTCTCTAGTGGACGTCATCAAGAGTAACATATTCACAACTAAATAATCTAGCAGCTACTTGAAGGCCGAATACTTTTTCATGTCATAGGTAGACAAAAGAGTAGAACGTTGACTTGATGGTAAGAAATTCATCCAAACATAGCTGAGAAAGAGATTTTACGAGTACATCCTGGACCTTCAAGGGGGAAGGAACATAAAAGGGCAGGAAGAAGACAATGTACGGAGCGGATAGGTTCTCCAGTAACTTGAATCACAGTAACCCCGTGGTACCAATTTGTTAGTACCGGTACATTCATCTCCTACACTTCAACTGTATGACTGCAGAAATTGCCGTCACTGAACTTTTGAGCTTCTATGGTTTGATATGTTTTTGCTCTTTTTTTTTTTTTTTTTTAATTTATTAGGACAACCAACAAGATAAACACTGGTACAAGCAACAATAAATAAGAGACAAACTTAAAGCTAAGTGTCACCTTACTTATAGGTTGCCACGGCATGCAATGTGGACTGTAGTATTAAAATTAAACAATTTTAAAAATGTATAAATTTTAAAAAAATTGAGGTACAATTTGTAATTTCAGCAAATCAATCAAATACACTGAATGAATATATTAATGTATCAAGTTCAATTAGTATTGCAGTCAAAAGACTGCAATACTTGACGCCTGAATTTTTGAGGCTTATATGAAAATATGTCGATGTCACATTCTTTACTGAGCTATTGTATTGACTGCTGTAGCCTTGCATGGTGGCGTGATGACTTACATTGGTCCTACTACCCTTTACAAAGAAAGGCACGTACCTTCCGGCTCGCGCTAATCTATACGGTACATTAAACTGTATAGATCGTAAAAGAGAGGAAACAGTCTGTAGTGCCGTAATTATTTTTATAGAAACATTAAATCTAACAGGAGCCTACGATCCTTTAACTATGAAGTCTGAATAAGTCAGCCTTTCCCTATAAGAGGGCAGTTCTTTTGCCTTATGAGTCTGATATGAGAGATGCCACAAGAATCGCTTCTGGACACGCTCTATACGTTTAATGTGAACGTCTCTTTATAGGCTAACAAGAGAAGAAGAATTCAATTTAAACTTATTCATTTGTCTATAAAAAAACGAAACCATGCCAAACGAACAAAAGTTATATTTTCTAATAATCCATATGAATGTGGAATATGATAATTCTTGCATTAGATTAAACCTATAATTAGCGTAGACTGGCAGTCGGATATAAAGCGGGATAACCAAACTGACACACTGTGACAAAGTAAGCTTCATTAGATTTGTATTTCCATACATTTATCTTAAGCAATAGCAGATTTAATATAAAAGGTATATCGTAAATATAGTTCCATTGTTGACAAAAGTTTCGCTTGTCAGTCAGTTAAGGAAAACTATCAATAACATCTACATACAGGCAGATTATTTAAGGAATGGCGAAACGAACTAACGAATTCCATAACCATTAAACCAGTCTAAAAATATTGTGTTCGGAAAGTTCAGGAAGCTCTTTCCGTCTACAATACTAGTGTCTCAAGACGAATGTCTTTGACCAGTAGGTGTTGTCAGTTCTGATATACAGTAGCGAAACGCGGTTGCTTACTAAGGGTCTCTTAAATAGGCTCAAGGTTGCTCAATATGCTATGAGAGGGTTATTTAAGGTGTGTTATAAATCCGGAACACGGATATCCGTAGTAGAACTAGAGTGACCGACATAGCCCACAGGATAAGCAAGTTAAAGTGGCAGCGGGCAGGGCACATAGTGCGTAGAACCTATGGCCGATGGGATGGAAAGGTTCTCGAGTGGCGTCCGCGTAACATAAAACCTATATTATCTTATCTGTGATAAAACGAAGCGTAGGCCCTATAACCCCTAACTAGATGGACCGATGACCTAGTTATGGTGGCGGGTAGCAGATGGATTTCAACTGCAAGGGATCGGTACGCGTGTAAATCATTCAGGGAAGCCGTCGCAGTAGCAGTAGACGTTCTAGGTTGTAATGATGATGATGACATTTTAATTTTTAAATTGATATGTATTATAGGACTAACTGATTTTAAAAGAAAGTTAATATACACAATAAAATTGCCTGGTTCAATATTGTGAAAAAAAATCAAACGCATACGTGTGCCACAAAAGCGAATTCCTAAACTCGGTGACTTTTCGTAATATTCCCAAGATCGCACCCATTAGGTGCAAATGAGAACAAATGGGCACCGTTTCTTTTCCTCTATTACCATCAAAGCCTGCTTTTAGATTGAGGCCGATTTGGGCTGTAAAATGTATAGTGTAATGTGTGCGTTTTCATTTCGTATAACTTATTATTTATAATGATTTGCATGCATATCTTGCACTGTTGAAAAAAAAAAGAAATATTGAAACATTCTTAAGGGGTTCAAGACGTGTCGGAGGTAAGTCGACAGAGATAACATTTTATACAAAAATTGTCTGTCTGTTTGTTTTATGTAATCTCTGAAATTTCTGAACTTATTTGGTCGGGACTTTTTTTACAGATAGCTGACATAATAAATGAAAGCTAGGCAGCCTTTATCTTCGGAATACTTCAATTTTAGAAAAAAAAATGTATTTCCACGCGAAGGCTCATGACGCGTAAGCTTTGCGCTTCGTTTTCATCATCATCAGCTCATTGAACGTCCCCACTGAGGGGCACGGGCCTACCTTTAAGGTTGTTTAGGCCTTCGTTTTATTGCGGGATAATATTTTATACCGCAGGTAATACCACTTTTTGTGATATGAACTAGGTAAATATTTTTTCCTTAAAGATGAGTTTCAATAAAAATTACTTCCATAATCTAAGCTTCTTAATCTTCAAATGCCTCATAATCGTATTTCATATACATTGGCTAATATTACCAATGAACAATTATACTGGAGCGTCTGGTTTGTATTTGTATGGTTTGTAAAGCTTTAACAGCGACCCTAATTAAGAGCAATGTTTTATATTAATGGGGAGTTTAAACTAATTCCGCCTGAAGTAACAGGCTATTTAGACCAACAATTGTAAGCTTAATATAATTGAATTTTGGATAATTAAACGATGCGTTAAATACACATGGCGAAGTACTTTATGTATCTTTTATGGCTGAAGTATTTATTTTATATATAATAAATATAAAATGATATATTTTGAAAGGATTTTATTCCTTTCAAAGTATTACATTTCTGAACTGCTTTGTTCCTTACCCAAAGGTTGCCTGGAAGAGATCTCTTGCAGCGATAAGGCCGCCTTTGCCCACAGTATTGTTAATGTTACTGTTTTTTTTTTTGTGTACTTGTGAGCAATAAAGTGTTTTACTACTACTACTGCTTAATCACAAACTGTCGGTCCAGCGAGCCAAGCCTTATTATAAAGGTGAGATGTTAAAAATATTTGATACTTTCTTATGACTTATTACATAATTGGAAAGCTCAACGTCCTTTCCAATGTAAGAGATGCGATTAAAGATATAGATAGAGGTGCATAATTGTACAATTCTAATAAAAAAATAAATCGCTACTGCCGAGTCCAAGAAGCGTTTGGACGCTAACTTTAGGTACTGCGAAATTGTAGGCAGCCCTAAGTCTAAATGATGGTTGACATCACGTATAAACCACGGCGCTCCCGTGGCTTTACGCATGAACTTATTCTGAATGACTTGTTGGACGTGAGTGGACGCAGCGTGTGCAAATACCACACCGGCATACGTCATTATGGGCCTAATACACGCCGTGTAGATTCTCACCTTATTACTAAGGGATAATTTACTAAGTTGCGAGGTCACACATAAATTTTAAAATATACTATCAGATTTTTAACTATGTGTTTGAACTATAGTATAATTTGCAAAAATACCAATTGTGTGTCGGTAAAATACAGCCATTTGCTCATAAAATAACAATGTTAACAAAACTTGTATTTTTTTGTTTACCAAAATATGCTTGCAGTAAGCATTAGTCTTCAGGCGGAGATTGCGAGAATGATCATGCAAATACAATTTCAAAATATTTTCAAACTGGAGGCGTTATGAAAGCGTCCTTTATTTTTGGCCTTATATATTAATTTCATACTTTCGGCAGGACAACTTCTCTCAGTCAGACAAACAATTAAAGCCGATAAGATCAACTTTTAGAAGAGAGTTATTTACCGACAAATATATATTTGTGTCCGTCCACGAATGCAACTAAAAAGTCCCACTGAGTATGAGCGCATAGATTTGCATACTTGAATGACTTAATAAACTTACTCGAGCATAGTTCAAGATAACATTTAACGGGCTCCACAGTCAATAACTGCACTGGGAGATTAAGTAGTTCAAATGAGTATCATTCTGAGCTGTATTTCTTAGCAAAAAATTGGGTGAAAATAAAGTAACTACCACTAGGTATGGACGTGAGTTTTGGCCATGGTATAACCATTTATAACATATAAATACATACTGCATTAGGAAATGGCACTTAAATCTATAAACACGTATTAAGTACTTTTTTATGTCATCTCTGAGCTTATGCTAACTTTTAAGCTAACACACATTGCTTGTTTACGAGATAATCTGCTTAAAATTTGGCTAAGCCAACTAAAATTTTCTCGTTCAAGGTTATGAGCAGTCATTTGGTACATTCATGAGCCAATAGATTATTGCGTAACCCCCGACCGCTTCCGGTTGCGGATACATTTATTTTTGCGGATGTTATTAAAATATTTGATACTTTAATATAATATCTCCACAAACTACTTACTTATTTCATAAAACAATCAAAACCTTTTCTTTGTGACTTACATATATATAAAAGTATACTCGTTATATATTTGAAGTTAATAATAATAAGTACTTATAAATAGATCTTCTCGAATGATTTTGGTTAAATAAAATGATATTGGAATACTATCGGTCAACTCGTAGGCAAGGCCAATAAAGAATGGATACTCACAAAACAGTCATGTGTACTCTCACGTTTTGACTATTCGATCTAGTTACCGTGTTTACCTCGGGGCGTCGAATCTCTAAGTCAAATAGTCGCACATCAAACAGCGTATCTACTCAAGGGAATTCGCCTGTTTTTGGGCTTTGTTGGATTTCTTTTTCCCTTCATTTCTATTTACAGATTCCTGGAAATACAACGGCGAGGACACCATCCTTTTGAATTACACATTGTTAACGTATTGTCTATGAAAATAAATACATGGCACAGGAAATTTCGTAAGTCAGTCATCTCTTTTCCTGATAAAATAAGGGAACAAGTCTTTCATTTCATTATCAAACTTGTCACATATTAAACGAATATGTCACGTAATTTAGTAACATTATAAATGTCTCAAAGGGAAGAATTCCCAACTTTTGTCACCCAGCGAACGGCTATTTGTAAAATAGCGCCGCAGGCAAAGTTGCCAAAGAAGCAAGTTAATTGGTCAGTCATTTCTGACACTGTAACTCGCATAAAGACGCTAATCGTCAGTCTCTTTCATAAGACGGTTACTTTTATCATTAACGATTTATTTAACTATTCGTTCACATGATTTTAGCGCTTGTATTGTCTTGTGCTAAGTACCTTGTACTTTATTTATTAGGTTTTATATTCATCTTTAGCTCGTCTAACTTACCATACGCTAACTTATCAAACGCTTGTTTTATTCAATAATGATAGTTTATAGCCACAAGGCCGATATAATTGTTTTACTATATATTTATTTGTTTGTTATGCTATATTTTCGGTGCAATCAAGTAAATTATTATTAGTGTAAATTATAGAAGATTTATGAGAGAGAGAAGAACATGAACTTCCTACTTTTCAAAAATGTTTTCAAACCAAATTCTAAATGATTTATGTACTGTACAAATTTTAAAGGCTATTAAGTCAACCAAGCCACAGAACGCAGCTGCGTGAGAATGCGGCTTTATGTTGGTTTAGTACAATTATACACTGCAAATGATTACCAGACATTAAAGAGGGCATTCAAAGAAATTACTTAAAGGAATTGCATACTTGGTCGGCTGAATATTGGGGAATAAAAGAAGGTTGGGTCTTAACCCACCACATAAATTCAATGCGGATTGGTGGTTGTTTACGACTACCATCCTGAGACTGTTGCCGGAACCGACGATTTAACATGCCATCATCATCAGCTCATTAAACGTTCCCACCGAGGGGCCTACCCGTATAGGGTGATTAGGCCTTAGACGTCCACGCGGGCCCAGTGCGGATTGGACGACTTCACACACAACCTTCGAATTTCTTCGCAGGCGTGCATGAAGGTTTCCTCACGATGTTTTCCTTCACCGTAAGAGCGTCGGATAACGTACATATATTTTTCGAAAATTCGAAAATACATTGGTACGTGTCGGGATTTGAACCTCAGCCTCCCGGTAGGAAGGCGACAGTCCACACCACTGAGCCACCGACGCTCTCTCATGCCATCAGAAGCAAGTAATCATCTTTCATTTCAGACAATCAGAGGATTTAGTATGCAATGTTCTCACCAAATTGGGAATGATCATACCAAGTGATTTTGACTTTGCGTGCTTGGATGCGGTACCTACGACCCCCGGATCACTCAGTAACTCAAAGCTCTAAGTCTAAAATGTGGTAAAATAAAACTTTATTTTTACTTAAATATTCAATGCTGAACTAAGGCCTCTCCTAATGATTAATGATTTTCAGTCCAAACAATATACGATGAAATAATATAATATTTTAAAGAAAACATAATATTGTTTTTGCTAAAATAAAAACACTGTGATAGAATTAACGTAATAGCTTACTATCACGTAACTCGTCTTTTGTGTAATGACATTACTCGTAATACAATATGATGTAAGTATTATTAATGTTTGGCAACGATACCCTTAGAAATAACATTTATGTTATCTAAAAAGACAGTAATATTACACGGTAAAGTAATGTAATACAAAAAACAATGACTAATCCAATTATTGGAGTAGTTTATTCAAAAATGCAATATCATTTTTGCACTATAAACGATCTATAAAAACTATTTTACTAACTATAGCACAATTACAAACATTATCCGCTTTTGAGCTTATACTTGGAGCAATAGACTTTGTATTACTTGTATAATTTTGAGTAAAATTGTAGTCTACTTCGCTCGTCTCTTACTTTCTCGTACTTACTTACCCTCTTGTTGTATTCAGTGAAACCTCACGCTTCATTTATAACCCTTTTAATAATACATACTAAAAATACACCTCAGTTTTTCAGTCTCACAAAACGTTTCAACATGAACGATAGGGCACGTCATTTGGGCAGATTACAGATTTATCTTTTGTGTGCATTTTCAGTGGAATTTGAAACAAGGCGATACGAAATAAAATGTTGTAGAACAATAGATGGAAAGGATAACGAAGTTGGCAGTGAGGGATGGTGTTGCATTTGAGTGGCATTTAGTCGCGGGTTTCGTTACACATCAATATACATTTTGACCAAACGTATAAAAGTTTCAGTATTGACAGGTTTTGTCATGAGCCATAGATGGTATCTTAACCTTTATAATGAAAGAACAAAGTATTGAATTAAAATTAAAATAGCACCTTCAATATTGTTTTGAAGAAAAATCCATCATCGAGCTTTCAACAATCTCGCTGACTGTTTATTAAGAGCGTCGGTGACTCTTTGTTGTGGATTGTTGCCATCCAATCTGGAGGTTGTTGGATCAAATCCAGCCACATACCAGTGACTTTGTAATTTTGGCTATTACATGTACGTTTATCCGACGCTCTTACGACTAAGGAAAACATCGTTATGAAACCTGCGCACGCCTACATTCAAAGGTTATGCGTGGAGTTGGCCAACCGCACTGGGCCTGCGACTAAAGCCTATACACTCTTTACGGGTAGGCTCGTGTCCCTCTGTGGAGACGTATATTGAGTTGATGATGATTTGTTTACTAAAAATATAGTTTGCTCTTCTTAGAAAAAAAATACATCTTAATAATCAAAACTTCCGATATTACATTTCTAATAAATATTTATAAACAAATAATAAATATGAGGTATCGGTTCCACTCTCAAGAGATGAAACACAATCCAAAGAGTTGTTTCGTTCCAGTGTATGTGGGATCACAAGATCACTTCGGCCGAGCTTGCCACGTGAAAAATTTCCACGACACAGTTATCTCATACTTAAATACTAAAAGCATTGAAAATATTCGCGGTAGTGGTTTGTTTTGGTTACGTTTACGAATATAAAAAATAACATCATCATCATCAGCTCATTAAACGTCCCCACCGAGGGGCACGAGCCTACCCGTATAGGTTGATTAGGCCTTAGTCGTCCACGCGGGCCCAGTGCGGATTGGACGACTTCACACACAACCTTCGAATCTCTTCGCAGGCGTGCATGAAGGTTGCCTCACAATGTTTTCTTCACCGTAAGAGCCTCGGATAACGAACATATATTTTTCGAAAATTCGTAAATACATTGGTACGTGTCGGGATTTGAACTGAGCCACCGACGCCCTAAAAATAACATACCTTTGCGAAATTATTTATTTTAAAAATATCACTAACTGCGATTAAAGGAAAGTCGCTAAATCCAACGACACAAAACAAAGCGACAGCCGTACCTTGTAATTTGCATGCCCTTTTTTACATGAATAAAACAACCCTCCTTACGTCCAATTATTCTAAGAGACGGCCCCGTAAGTGGGCGGCTTAAGAAAAACCTTTAAAAATAAAAACGGGTTTTGTATTATTTTAACCGATTGAAAAAATTGTTTGAATCCATTTGGCAACTTTTCGCGAATTTCAATTAAACCACTCCGAAATGTGGTAAATAACAATAAAAATAAGTCAACGTCAATCATATTTAATACACAGCTTTCCTGGGAAGTTTTCAACTTCAAAAATCTAAGGCAAATAGTAACTTAACCTGAGACAAACACCTAATATAATACCTATTACTAAATTAACAATATTCATGAAAAAGCCAGATTTACAATATGAAGATGTGTTTTGGGAGTATAACAATTTCACTTGGATATACAATGTCTCTTAGAGATAACGCCTATTTCGGAGTAGTATTAAGCTCTGCTTCCATGGTACAATGTTAGAAAAACTTAAGTGCTCAACTTGGATCATGAATAGTGTAAAACCGTTTACACAATGTTAACGTTTAAGGTGCTACATTCAAATCCTTTTAAATCACTTAACATCGACTTAACTAAATAGTGTTAAAAAATAAGCTTGAACAGACAACGAATGAACGAACAAATGCTTAATTTTTATATTAATACTTTGCTCTATCAGTGTTGTTTTTATTACAGTATGACTTACTGATTATATTATTATCTCAATTTATTAGTTTATTTTATTTATTCATTTTCATATTTACTATAAAATCATTAGACCATGGAAAAAATATCCTTCCCCAATAAAATCTATCACAGCCACGGTATATCCAAGCAAAATCCCTTTTACTACGAGAACAATTTGCAAATCTTCCATAGTTTGATAGTATTGACTAAACTGTGAAAGGAGTTATGATTGGTGACGTTTTGTGGGCGCTACGAGCTTGAATCCATCAAAAAGGCCTATTTATATCCAAAAAGTTAGATGTTTCTAAGTAAAGGGTTTATTTGTTGGTTTTTTGTTGTTTCGTTAACTAAATATACCCCTATATCCATTTGTTCACTAAAAAGTTATGTTTATCATTCAAACGTCATAATGATTCGCGTGTTTATCATTTTGTGAAATCCCCAGTTTGGTCATCTCGTTGGGTGTATACTTTGATAAAAAAAAAAAAAAATTATATTTTAATATTCATTACGATAAAACTGTTAGTAAATGCTTCAAAGTTCTCGTTTTATTATTAGAAATACAAAGAATTTCAAACAACCTAAAACTAAAATTTTATCTACTATGCACTAATTCGATCCTCTTTAGAATACTGCAGTACGGTCTGGTCCTCGTTATGACATCCATATAAAACGCATAGAATCTATACAAAAGCAATTTTTGTGGCATCTAGCTTTCCAAGAAACATGTCTAAAAAGTTAATTTCCTAACAGCGCCTATCTTTTTATAATATGTCTAGCTTACTGAAACGTAGACAGCTACTAGATCAATTATTTTTGCATAAAGTGTTTGGTGGCGCCTTAGACTGCACGTTTCTTTTAGAACAAATAGACTTCTATATACCTCGTAAACTCAATGAACTACGCGTTATAAACTGTTTTCAAAAACATTTTAAAAGTAACCTGTCGCACTTCTCTCCGATTGATAGAATGATGAGCCAGTTTATAACTTTAGCTCAGAAGTCAGATCTCGATATTAATAGTAATTTCACAACGTTCAAAAGAACGTTGATTAATATTCTTAAGGGGCAGTCTTAATTATGTCTTAGCATAATTTTGTAATTGTTGTACTCACTTGTAACCTATACTCTAGGTTAGTATTTTTAAGTATGTAATTTACATTAAATTCTGTTTAACTTTTATTTTGCTAAACTGCTTCCATGTCAGCTGTGCTTGTCGTGGCAGTTTGTAATTAAGGCATCACTACTTGTTAGTATCGCTTACGTATGTATAATGTCAATGTAATAAGTGTATGTTTTGTAAACTGTCCTAAAATAAAAATAAATCTCGAAACAACGTAGGGCTACATTTCCCTTTAACCCGTGATGTTGAAGAGTAACATCAGTTAATACAAGCTCGTCACATTCAAATATGGCGGTCACGTATGGTGCTAGCCTTTAGTGATAAATGGGATAGAAACATGTTTTAATATTGGGTGAATGTGGTTGTAATTTCCTTTATGAGAAGTAAAGGTATAGAAAACTAAAGATATCTTAATCTAACAAATAAAACATTAGATAATTTAAGTTACAGTTAGTGAGTAACTGACCCTTAATCAGTGATATCGGAAAGATAATACAATCTTTTGCAAAAAATGTAAAATCAATCTCGGACGCTAACAGATATGTGAAGATTATTATCTAGTAATGTATTATCTTAGTTTTCGTCACTGTGATCAATATTTTAAAGGCTTTGTACCTTACAACAATAAAGGGTGCACCGATGTAAGTAAGGCAAATTTTGCATTTCATCCATCCATAAAACGATTACATATTTGGGAATACAGAGATTATTCAGTTACAGTACGCATTTATTAATCTGCTTAGGTTTAACTATTTCTCGCGGTGTTGCTTGCAGCGCAAAATTTTTTTTTATCATTTATAGGCAGACATTTGACCGCCATCTCACCTGATGGTAAGTGATGATGCGGCCTAGGATGGATCATGCCTGCCTAGAAACAGCCTATTCACTCTTGCCTTGAAGACGGCCAAGTTGTAAAGCTCGTCACATTCAAATATGGCGGTCACGTATGGCGCTAGCCTTTAGTGATAAATGGGATAGAAACATGTTTTAATATTGGGAGAATGTGGTTGTAATTTTCTCTATAATAAGTAATTGTATATAAAACTTAATATATATTAAACTTATAAATAAAACAAAGATAAATTAAGTAAGCAAATTATGCATTTTATCCCTCCATAAAACGATTACATATTTGAGAATACAGAGATTACAGTCACAGTGAGCATTTATCAATCTACTTAGGTTTTAACTTCTTGCGGTGTTGCTTGCAGCGCAAAACTTATTTTGATTTTTAGACATTAGCTTTTTGAATTTATTAATTAAGGAAAAATCAGGTAAGCTTGATACATACGATATGATAAAAATTTATAAACATCATAGTCTAAATGTTAAATATATCCTTAAAACATGCGCCATAACTAAGCCATAAACGAAATTTCATTACAGGGACTATACTACTACTACTATTTTCTGGAATATAATCAGTTGGGTGGTGTACTTACTAAATAAACAAAATTATATTATGAATGACATATTTTTGACATTGTCAAGATGTTTAATAATTATTTTATTGTAATATAACAGCGTGATTGCAATATTTACCAGTGGCAAAAACGTTCATAGTGAAACATTCGAAAATCATATTTTCTCTCACAAAAGTTAAGCAACCGTACCTATAAATTAGAGTGTTACAGTCCATTAGGAGTTATGAACGCCACAACATTATTTCCAGTTTAAAAATTCCAATAAAGTTGTCATCTCCGAAGCGTAATCTAAAAATTATATCAAGTAGACCTCGATTTAACATATACAATTTTATGTAAATAAATTTACAGAAACCTTAAAAATAAAATATTATTACTAAATAATATTTTATGTAGATTTTTACATTGGAACTATTAATACATTTACTTTGTAAGTAAAAACTATAGGTAGGTGTATAGGATCATATGTGCGGGCGTCGTGAGTAATCTCAGAACATCATCAGCTCATTAAACGGCCCCACCGAGGGGCACGGAGCTTACCCGTATAGGATGATTAGGCCTTAGTCGTCCACGCGGGCCCAGTGCAGATTGGACGAGTTCACACACAACTTTTGAATCTGTTCGCAGGCGTGCATGAAGGTTTCCTCACGATGTTTTCCTTCACCGTAAGAGCGTCGGATAACGTTCATATATTTTCGAAAATTCGAAAACACAGTACGTGTCGGGATTTGAACCTTAGTTCTCCTGGTAGGAAGGCGACAGTCCGCACCATTGAGCCACCGACGCTCACAAATCTCAGAACAGTTGGCTCAAATATAATAGGGGTTTCACCATTCGTCTATTATTCATACAGACGAAAATTCGGTCAGGTTATATTTAAAATACAATCACATTATTAATGAAAGATTCATTGTCTGTTTTTTCATTTTCTTAATGGCGGTAAAGGTATAATTTTCCAGGTGACGTTGCACCGACAATAGCTTAATCCTGACCATGCTTCTCAACCCCGACCCTTGCTCAGGCCCAAAACGTATGTCTTTTGTTATTTTTCATTTCAATTGATTGCAATGACGATGTGCTTCTAAAATATAATATCTCACAATATTTTGAAAGAACATTAATCTCCTGACCAAACTGAGCATGAAGCGAGTTATTTTATGTATTGGAGTTTATTTTTGTGATTTTTAAATAAGTTGTATTATTATTCAAAAAACTAAATTTTTTAGCTGAAGTAACAATTTGTTAATAACATAACATAGGCTTTTGCTACATGGTATTCTTAAAAAAATATTATATACCTACGTAGCTAGGTAGATACAATATTGGAATGAAAGAAAGAAAGAAAGAAAAATCATTTATTGACCGTACATCAAATAAATTACACAAAAAAGTAGTACATAACAGAGAACAAATAAAAGAGCAACAATTTTAAACTATACAAACACAGAACGTCGGTGGCTCAATGGTGTGGACTGTCGCCTTCCTACCGGGAGGGCCGAGGTTCAAATCCCGCCACGTTCCAATGTGTTTTCGAATTTTCGAAAATATATGTACGTTATCCGACGCTCTTACGGTGAAGGAAAACATCATGAGGAAACCTTCATGCACGCCTGCGAAGAAATTCAAAGTTTGTGCGTGAAGTCGTTCAATCCGCACTGGGCCTGCGTGGACGACTAAGGCCTAATCACCCTATACGGGTAGGCTCGTGCCCCTCGGTGGGGACGTTTAATGAGCTGATGATGATGAAACACAGAAAGGTAGAAAAAAGACAAAATGATACGGAATGACAGTTTTTTATATTTTTAAAGTTAATTTAAACGTAGGTTCCCATATAATTTTTATACCATTAGTTTAATTACCAAGTATAGGTAAGTACTACTACATTTTGATCAATGTTACATATACTGCAAGGATGAGGAATGTGGTTCCTATCTATGTATTATTTCAAAATCAGTAAAAAAATCCTGACTGATTCATTCATTCCTAGTGCAAAACTTTGAACATGAAGCTAAGTAAAAGCAACCGTAACTCTTTATCCCTGTAACGAAGTTGATAACATTCCCACTGCGTCAGGGGTAAACAAGCAGGTTATTTGGCATCCAATTAATTTCACAACTCAATCGGAAAGCAAACTCGCCAATTTACACCAATGTTTGTCATAAAAACAAACGGCTGGAAAACTTAGATTGCCAAGTTTGAATCAATCGCGCGAAAGGAAGGTTCGGGCAAACTTGCCACTTTGTATATGTTTGAGAAATGGATGCGAAAGTTGAGATTTGACTTCAATTTTTCATAGCAAACTTTACCATCGTAACATGGTTTAGAATCTCAATTATCCCAAGGGGTGAAACAACAGTGTTGCCACCTGAGTTTTAGAAAAAGAGCTTTTTGGGAAGTCAAAAAGGGCTAGAGTGGGCTTGAATTGGGGGTCAAAAGATTTTCTGTCCTAAAAATGCTGAAATAATCATGTCATGTTTTTTAGCTTGTCTAAAAAAGGTCATCATGACCGATAAAATAGCAAAAAAGTACTTGTTAGCATGTCGAAAACTTCATATTTGCTAATATTTTCAAGATGTGAAAAAGAGCTAGATTGCTCTTTTCGGGCTAAATCGTCAAAAAATGAGTTCACCTATACTAAGAAGTGCTAGATCTAGCTACAAAAGGGTGGCAACACTGGAAAACAAGGCTAAATTTATGCACGACACACTCTGATATGCGATAATGTTCGACCAGTTTGCTGAAGTCACAATCAGTTTATTCTGTTTCACTGAGTACAAGTTGAAACTAATTTCATTAGTTTTATGATTTATAGTCAAACGTTTTTAGTAAGATGAATAAAAAACTAACAATAAAATCAAAGCTGAGTAAGAGTTTATTGTGATCCGTATCGACATTATTCTAATAGGTTATTGTATATTCTACTCGAAGTTATAATTTGTGCTTATCTGAAAGGTGTTTTTTATATGGCACCATATCTGTTGGTAGCAATGTAATATTGTACTACTATTATGTAATGGCAACACTGACCATGTGTGCTACCTTTCCTTTGTGTCTGCGGTGCAAACGTGTGTAGTTAATTAAATAAAAGTCTTCTTAAAGTTAGATAGATAGATAGATAGATAGACTCTTATTGCTCACAATAATTAAATACAAACAAAACCATAAAAACCAATACAGTGGGCAAAGGCGGCCTTATCGCTACAAGCGATCTCTTCCAGGCAACCTTAGGATAAAGAAGACGAAAAATAAGTAAGGTAGTGGGCAAGAAAAATAGGAAACAAATAATATATGATATGTCAATATTAATACATAAACTAAAAATAAAATAAAAAGAACAAAATACTTAATAAATACACAAATCTAATAAATATGCTAACATAAATAAATAAAATAAGATATGTAAACAATACGTTCTCATAAAAATACATACTAATCTATATAAATAATATATAGTGTTTTACTTGCATTTCTACAATATCCTATTAGCTATATCGTGCTAGCAAGGTATTTTATTAGTTTCTTAAAACTAAATATATCTTATTCCCTGTCACTAAACCGTAGTGTACATATAGATATTATTTTATTTCTTACTCGTACATCCTCAAAGTTGGCTTGTATTCCTTGGGTTGTCCACTTTTGAACGTTTACACAGTATACGTATAGTTATTATATTATTTATAATATTGTGACTATTAATGAAAGTACATGTAAATTTTCAGCACTAGTAAATATAGGTATGTAACCTAAATTTTAGTTTTATAATATATATAGAAAGCTAAATGCTTGCTATAAAAGGGGGGCATTTTCTTTTTCAAAAATCGCAGGAAGAAGTTGCTCGTCTGCTATAACCTAACAAACTAGTAACTTGATCCCCGAGGTAACGCGAAATTGCAGTTGCATAACTAGACATGTGGTCGAACCGGAGTTTTCCTGGATCCAATTAGGAAGTTCTGAGGTAAGATGTTTCGTGCCCCGAGAGTTCACGGGCTATCGGCGAAGTCCAGGACGATGTTTCCAAGCACATTGCAAATTAATAATTTATTTTTTAACGTCATTAGCGTATAGTGACTCACTGCAGGTCACAGGCCTTTGCGCACATCATCGCTTTGGGGAGATTGTGCCGGAACCCGCTAACCGGGCCCAATGTGGATTAGTGGGTGTAAACGACTAACTTTTCAAGATTGAAGCCGGACAAACGGCTTAAAGTGCCATCCGAAGCATAGTATCATATTGTATGCCTGCAAAGTTTTCACCAAACCATGTAACATCGCACAAAGTAACGTTTACCCTTAGGACTCAAACCTATGACCACCGGTCACGCAGCCAAACGCTGTCCTCACAGAGCCAGTTATATTTGTTATGTTAAAAACTCATTATTAGTTAAAGTCTTTTAACTAGAATATATACCAAAGTACAAAGCAGTACTTTGTCACAAATATTATTTCTTGATTAGTTTGTAAATAATTATTTACAAGGCAGGCTACTGGGTGAGATCAGTGCTGCTATTCTATGGGAAAATTAAAAGAAAGAAAAATATTTATTTGACGCAATAAAATTGTAACATGTTATTCCTTAATATTAAAATAATTATAATGCTACCAAAATGGTGGCCACTCAGCTAATGCCAAAACAGTTTTGTCAAGGCGCTGTTTTGCAGTGGAACCAAAGAGAAAAAAATAAGAAAATGAAATAATAATGCTACCCAACCGCACATAATAATAATAACGAAATATGTAGTAAATGTGAATAATAAATAAATAAATGTGAGTAATAGATACCTTAATAATTACCAACTAAAAGACTTTAACTTTATCTTGCTTGTGAAAATATTTTATTGTTTCAAACTTTAGTTGATATTTAAAAACTGATAGACCATTTTTTAAAGAAAAACACCCTTTTGGCCTTTGACTTGATTTAAGTAAAGACGGTTGTAATACAATTGGCAGCCAGCAATTGGCCAGCAATGATAAACATTGGAACATTCAATAATTTTATTAATGAATATTTTATACATTAAACCAAAACTTTGTATCTTATTTAAGAGTAATATTAAGCGAAGAGAATTTCAAACTAAAAGTAATGAAACACGAAGTCCAAATCCGGGTAAGGTGGAGCACACCGGCAGGAACAGTTTTAGGGTTCTTTTGAAAGTCTAGTTCTTTATTTATTCGAAAAAAAATCTAATTACCATCCAGTTTTATGATGTAATATTTTCTAATATAAAGTTGAGTAATGTTTCTTAAAGATAATTTATATTTCTCTCTTCAACCTATCGCAGTCCAATGCTGGCAAATTTTGCATCAGATATCCCAGTCCTCCACTTTTCTCATCCAGCCTCCACCAGCGACCTTTCGCAAGTCGTCGGACCATAGGGCGGCTGGCGTCCTATGCTACGCTTGCCAAGACGCGGTCTCCAATCTATAGCTCGTCTGCTCCAACGGCCATCGGTTCTGCGACATACGTGACCAGCCTACTGCCACTTCAACTTCTGAATTCCGTTGGCTATGTCAGTAACTTCAGTTCTCTTACCGATTAAATCATTTCTGACGTATCTTTAAGAGAGAACCCGACCACAGCTAGCTCCATTGCGCGTTGACTGACTTAGATCTTGTGAAACAATCCCGCAGTCAATTTCCATGTCTCAGCTGCGTATGTAAGTACAGGTAGGACGCATTGCTCAAAGACTTCCGTCTTTAAAATTCGACAGAGTTGAGGTTTTCAAATATTGTTAGAAGGAACCTTTTTATATATTCGATGCACACTTCACATACTTTAAAAACTTTATGAGACATTTATGAAAAATCTTTTTTTTGCACATGTGACGTGCTTTCCGTGCCGTGTGATTTATGCATGATAATGGATACTCGTGTTTTACGCTTCCTGGTCTAACTGTGAAATGTTACTGTGCCGCAAATTAAACTATGTAAATGTTTTTACTTTAGAGTGCAGTATGAAACATACTAAATGTTTTTTCGTTAAACAATTAGAGTCCACTCAAATACATTTTTTAATTTATTTATTGTATTTAATTTATTGCATTCCACATGACACAAATGCTATCTACGAAAAAGTTACATAATATATATTTATACATCTCATGGAGCTTTACTGGGGCAGCAATATGGAAGTAAGAGGTAGATTTTTTAAATAATTAATTTTCCTTATGTCTTATGAATTTAAGATTAGGACTATTACTCCATTATACTCGTGTTTTTTGTCATTTAAATATTCATTCATTTCGGAATAGTGCTTATTTATAAGAAATTTTTTTTAGAGGATTTTCATAAGTTTTTAATAGGAATTTTCTTTTTTAATGCTGAAAGATACTATTGTAATCAATTCAAAAATCACAGGCTATATGAAACCTTGGAACTATGTTTTATTAATCTCTTTCGAAATCTACAAAGTTAAACGACATAGGTAGGTACCTATCATGAGTACCTTAGTATTTTGGGTCGGTCGGGTAAACCTACCTAGTTGAAATTAAAGCACGTATACTGCTACAGTAATCTTCCTATAGCTGTGCTACGGATAGACTGTATGACCGATTTTTTTATTATACATAGGCGATATTTATGGTGCTTAGCATACGTTGGGACCCAAGTCAACCTGTGTACTTAGTTCATCCTACCCAATAGCAAACGAAGCTCAGGCGATCCGCTGACATACATCAGACCAGCACTGCAGTAACTTCAATGATGTTAATCTTTGGATTGAAATTGCAGAAGTCATAAAAAGGGACTGGTGGCTCTAGGCCTTCAAGGACCGAGATTGAACTATGTTTGATGGTCTAGCCAGCATTTCATATTTTGGGGGATAATGGGACGAGAGTTGACTGAAATGAAAAATACTGAGGACCTCTTTCGATACCTACTTACGTTGAATAGGCACATTTTATTCCAATACAAATGTAGTAAGGTTGGCTAAGACAATCAACACTAGCACCTCAAACATAAGCAGGTTTATTTTGGCTGACCTTACATTTAAATAGTTAAAAAATTGTTTATGACCTAGAAATAAGGGGCTTGGTATTCTTTTGTATTTGAATCTCTATGTCTAGACATCCGAATCATGACAATTAATGAATTCCTCAGATCAATTCGGGCCAGACGCACGTTTTCTCGAGGAAATGTTTCAAACAAAGCTCCGTGATGGCTACCACTTAAGAAAATTGCCGTAATAAGACAATCGGCAACAAAAAGAAATCCGCCATTTGCGAAACCGTCGAGACTTATGTTCGCCGAATTTGTACCGCCTGACTGTTTCTGCTGCCTTGGTAGAACCTCGTTTTTTGTTAATGATAACAAACTTGTCAGAACCCTCTAAAATTTAATGGTACTTTATTCACCGATCAAATATTCGCCACATGATTGTGTTTACATTCTTGTTGTCACTAAATTTTTTAATGTGACAGCATTTCATACTTTTAAAAACACTAATGTTTCACTAATGTTTTACCGATTAAAGTAAGAGCTTCAATCTCCGACTTTTAAGTCAGTAAAATGATATATAGGGAACAGAAATAAGCATATTCGGATTCGGATGAAACGCGAAGGCAACGTGTTAATGGAGAAAGACACCGCATTCACCCGCATAGGAATCACAATTTGACCAATACAACCCTTGACAACTTGCTAATAAACTGCTTTGACTTGCAATGATTATTGTAACTGTGCGAATCAGACTGACGCTGTGCTTTATTTAATGAATCCCGTAAGAATAGAATAGAATTAGTCCTGTAAGAAGGAACACAGACACTGGAATGTGTTAAATCAATGAGACAAAGTTAGAAAAAAAATACATCGAGAGGCTTAAACAAGTGTTTGCTAATTGTGAACAATTACCAGCAAGGTTTAAAAGTCCAAATTGACTACCAGAGACGATTCATGAGATTTATAATTGTGTTCAGTTATACGTGTATATTTTTCATGAGACGGGCATAAGTTTCCTCGTATGAAATATAATTTAAACGTTATTTCAACGTTACCGACATAGAAATTATTTATTTTAGTGTCGATGGCTTGCCTTCCGATAAGGAGGGCACAGGTTCTAATACCGCCACGTACCAATGTTATTTCGAATTTTCGAAATTATATTTACGTTATCCGACGCTCTTACGGTGAAAGAAACCATCGTAAGGAAACCTGCGGACGCCTGCGAAGAGATTTAAAGGTTGTGCGTGAAGTCGGCCAATCCGCACTGGGCCCGCGTGGACGACTTAGGCCTATACGGGTAGGCTCATGCCGTTCAGTGGGGACTTATAATGGGCTGATGATTTCATTTTTTAGACAAGTTAAAATATTTTGTATCACTTTAATTTTTTCTTAAGTGTCTTACCTCATTATTATGCAAATGATTCAGTTTTAAATTTACTTTTGTCTAGCAGACGACTGTATTTCTTTTAATAATAGTGTTGCGTTTATCTCTTTTTGTATTGTATACTTATGTAAAACAATGTTTTTTAAAAACAGCTTAATTTTAAAAACAAATGAATTGAATTCATTATGTGACTTTTACTAACATTTATATAACGTGTCCTTTCCACTGTCTGAGAGAATGAAATGAAATATTTAAAAATTAAAATAGTTATTCATCAAATTTTCCCAATTTTTTTACATAAACGAATATAATTATTATAGGTAGGTTATTAACATAGGTTAATTTTGCTATTATTCTGGTGTCTGATAAACCCTTCATTATGTTACATAAAGAGATACAAAGTTGAATTCTGAAAAGAAAATTAGGATTTTTGTTAAAAAATAACGTTACGGACCAAGGTTTAATCAAGAGATTAAGACACCTGTTGTTACGGGCTTAGTTATTTTTGCCCCAGAAAACAGTGAGGCACGTGTTATTAAACTTTCAGAAGATGTGTTTCTGCTCGGTAACTCTCAGTAAAACTCGTTGATTAATATACTGAATATGGCTAATTAAAATATGTAATTTCTTGGTAAAAGGAGCTATTTTCAGAATTACAACGTTTATAATAATTACCAAAACTGTAACATTACTGGCGCGTGTGCCAAAATAACTAACCATTGCATTATTTAAAATATTACTTCGCATTACATAAGTACCTACTGCGCTCTATAAATCTGTATTTCTGTTTCATTTGCAAAAATATTATTCCGTATTTGCGTTTTTATTTACTATGCGACATAAGCTATTTTTTATTGAGCATTTCATCAAAATGGATAATATTAATATTAGAAGTAAAGAGTTATTTCTAAATATCGATTCGGAAATGAAATCAGGCTTAACGCCATCGTTTAAAAAAGTATTACAATAATCTGCGCCTTTTCTGGTATACAATTCTGACGTATCATTATAGCAATACTGTTTTCAGAAATGGCGGAAGCCCCACTGATCACGCAGTAAGTTGATCACCTCAAGAATTGAATGTGGGTCTGAAAATTATTGTATCGTTCTATAACTACATTCAATGATGACTGATCATAAATTAAAATTAGCTTATTCAGCAAACTATCCTTTGTTGACATAAGCTGAAAACCGACTTATTATTTATTATAATGTGATGTATAATTCTAACGATATTTAAATTAAAGCTGTGGTTTTTGAACCTGACACATATTTAATTATGATAAATGTTTGTTTGAATTTGAAAAACAAATAATTAAATGCTTAATATTCACCAATGTGTTTGAACAACACAAAAGAAAAGCGTATATACACAAAAACACTCTCAGTATCATATTTACATAAACATCTACATAGTCCATTCTAACGCCCGGCGTCTTGTCTACAGAATTCAAAACTGAACGTAGAAACGGAATAACGAATGTGTCTCGTATCATTACCATAGGTCAACAGTTCGCAGCTCGTTACCGATTCAGTGAAGCGGAATTGTCAGTTCAGAACTCGAATGAGACCGAGCGTCGGACTTCTACTTAGCAAGTTTTCAAATTGAAGTTTCCATTGTAAAGTAGTGGACGCAGATTTGAGTACAGCTCTTATGGACAATAGCCTGCCCTTCACCGATTATACTTGCTTTGTGATGTGCTCAAATGAGTAATGCAAATTATGTTAGTTTTTAGGATATTGTACCCTACATCTTGATTAATAATAACCAAATCTCAGCCAACATATATTGGCCTTGAGTGGTAGGTTGTGATTCCTATATCTTTGAAAGACGGCTAGACCAGCAAGGACTGTATGACTGATTGCTGAATGCGTTTGTAATATGTGCATGTTATGTTTCAATTGTTTTTTAAACTGTAGTAATATTATATGTACTTTATCCGCTTAAATACATAATATGACATGTGAGATCTTTGTAAATTTGTTAAAGCTATTTACAATTATTTCATATCTTCATCCGTCAGTTAGGAGAGTTTTGTCTAATGTCTTAACAAACGACTTTAGAAATCTCCTGACGGTAAATGATAAAGCAACCAATGGTAATTCATTTTAACATGCAATCATAAATTGATTAAAAAAGGTTACCATAAATTGATTAAAATAAGGTTTTCAATTCCTCATTTGTTTATTTTCGGAAAGAAAGTGTCAGTGAAAAATGAAAATAATCCGTGTCGGGTCAGAATCGTGCGCCGGAATGTTCAAACAGTAATTTATCATTGTTATCTTGTTCCGGTGAAAATAGGAATACGTTTTGTCAAGATTCAAGGTCAGCGTTTTGCGTTGAAAAATGCCGGAATTAAACTGTAATGGTGACTAAGAGTAACTTCTTTTTCATATTTTGTGATTTTACTGTCGTGTAATGTTAGTTAATTTTGAAAATATAACTGTTGCTATATTTGGATTTCCAATGCGTATTTTTACATATCTAGTGTATGCCTAGGCAAAATTGGTTCTAGAACCATTATCATCTAGACATCAGCTTATTATACGTACCCACTGAGGGGCACGAGCCTACGCGTAAAAGTGCCTTAGTCGTTCACGCAGGCCCAGTGCAAATTGGCCGACTTCACGCACAACTTTTGAATCTCATCGCAGGCGTGCGCAGATTACCTCACAATGTTTTCCTTCATCGTAATAGCGTCGAATAAACGTACATATAATTTCAAAAAACATTGGTACGTGGCGGGATTTGAACCTGCGCCCTCGACATTGGATGTCAGTATACACCGATGAGCGACTGACGCTCACTGACTGCCAAGAAGAGACATAGTTAATTATAGATGTATGTAAAGGAATTTATTATTCAAAAGTTTAGAAGTTCTTTTAAAATTGTATACTAGTACATATAAATCGGCGATATCTTTTCACTGACTACTTAGATCTTAAAAAACCGGCGCTGAATTAGAAATTAAATATTCAATTTTATTTCCATTAAACTTGTTTACTTGTGTTGACAGTATGACTTTAAGTCGTCTTTTCGTGCCCATTAGAATTCGTTTTAAAATTGATCTATGTGCATAGGTCGGAAGTTCCAATATTTGTTTCATAGTGGCACACGCGACAACCTATCTACTGCTAGTTCAGGGCAGCGCTAGACCCCACACTGCACAACACAAATATTTTACGCGTTCAAAAATATTATTGATGTGTTCTAAATGATTTATTATATTATTATTTTAATTGATTATTGCACAATATGCGTAATCAAATTGAAACAAGTAAATTACAATCTGTTGTTAATTTTGGTATCAAAGGAAATAGTTACTTACAAACTATGGATAGTATGTCTTACCCTTTTTGTCTACTTTGTCTATTAAACTGTTGTGTCTGGTTAATGGTGGCTAAAGCCGGTTTACAAACTCTTTAGTATTGCAACATTTTCAATTGTTTTTTGTTCGCAGATCCTAATATCTCAACCATCGCCTTTTTTACAGTTGCTACATTATATCACCTCCGGTGTGAAAGGGTCTAAATTGTATGTTCACGAATGTGCTTTTTTTGTAAATCTATACAAAAAGAAATTCTATCAGCACAAATCATTCAACAATCTATCCGTTTTGTAAACCACCCACTGTACCACGTGGAATCCTTAAGTAAAAGTTGTATAAAAGTTTATTTCACTCACGTAGCAAAAGAGAATGGGCAACATATGAGCACGCTTTAGCAATGCGGTCACGGAACCACCTGAAAGCACACGCGAAAATATCCACTAATCTCGAAATATACGGTCCAATTTTGCACTCATACACGCTCCATTCAAGAGCCATTAGGTCGATCCTCATAATCCACGTAATCTGAAGTCATTAACGTCCGGTTCATAGGCAATGAAAAAAAATGTGAGAAGGTCTGCCAGATAGATAAATAATTTATACCTGAGAAACCCGAGCACGTACAAGTAATATGCTCCAAGAAATATCGAAAAAGGATTTAACTTTATGAAATTTATCAAATTATCAAAGTTGTTACGGAAAAACTGATAAAAATCTGTAATGTTTCTTTGACCATTGCGAATTTAAATATTTTTCTTAGCTAACTACTCGCGGATGCCTAATTACGGGAATTCATCAGTCGCAACAGGAAGAAGTGAACAAGTTTCAATGATAAAAATATAAAAGCTCTCAAACTGTTTCTTATTGATTAAGTTTGAAGACCTGAATAACTTGCATCGTTTCTTGGAAGGGAAAATCCTTTTAAGTTATAAAACTAAAATTTTATAGTTATGTTGAAAATATTTGCTCGTCTTTTTGTATTTTTTTCAGACAGTCTATTATACTATCGATAAACTCTCTATAATAGTTATGGTTTTGAATTATAGTCTACAACTATCAATGGTAAAGTGTATATCGGTAAAGACTTTTTCCTCGTTCTGACAATAGATTTTTATATTATATGCTATATATTTTTATAACAGTCATAGAGAGAGCTCGGTTTTATTATGTTTGGCAGGATATTCCAATGGCAAGTGAAGTTGGAACCTCAGAAATTCCAACTTTAACTTAGTTTTTTAAAGTAAAGAAAGTTTATTGCGGATATAAACGGCGATTATAGCAGATCCACGATTCATTTCCTTGAATGTTATTGTAGATAAATTGTAGAACTCTAAGTTCCATATCGTTGAAAATATTTCCCATTGAGATTCTTGGAGACACTTCTCGAAGATTCCAATTTTGATCGAAATAATAATAGTCATTTTTAATAAGTCACTTGAAATATATGAATAAAAATTTCGATTCTAAAGTATCTTTAAAATGAAGAAGAAGTAAATTTCGTATGTTTCCATCCCAAAATCCCATATTGAAGTTGGGAGTTGACAAAATCATGGTTTGATTCTATGCGCTTAGCAGTGTCTCGTTTGTATTGTTTGTATAGTTCATTTACTACGTAAATTTTTAACAAAACCTGTCTGACTTTAATTTATTATTCACTTTGATTACAAAAAAAAAACTTGTCGTAAATTGTTACCTAGAAAAATAACCTTTCTGTTTATGTTTAGGTACGCTTTGCTCTTTATAAATGTCTTTTTATTTTGTAAGATAAATGGTAGCTTTTATAGTAAAGTGCCAGACGAAACTCTTCAAAATCCATCTCTTTTATAACCTTCAACTATTATAGATAGGGTGCTCGTTACAACCTACACTAGTTTACGAGGATAGTAAAAGATATCTCTAGTGCCTTTTGCGGGCATTGTTTTAGTTTAATACATATTTTGTACTAGTGATAAACATCTCGAATTGGGTTTGGTTGTTAATAGAATAATTATGTATAAATATAAATTTATGCGCAAAATTTATATTTATACATAATTATTCTATAGTCTATTATCTATTTGAAATGGCACAGACAAAATTATGCCGACATTCTGAAATCGGCACTGATATTTTGCCCTCATGATTTGGCATTAGTGTTGAGGGTTTACATACATCTTTCGGTACACAAGCCTACCTCATCTATTTTACTTATGGCGAATGGCCAACGAGCGTCTTCTGAAACGCCAACATTTGACCAGGATAGTGACTACTCATTCATTGACCCTTTGAATGCTTGGAATCCAGATACAATATAAAATATGTTGTTTCTGACGCACTTTTATTATCTCTTTGAACGCCAGTGACACCTCTCAAAAAGTCATCAACTTTCTCTGATACTTTTAATTTAAATATTCAATATTTACTATAGTACACTATACGATAGTGATTGCCCACAGATTGTCCCTTTATTATTGCCCTTTAATAATGTATCTAAAAGTATTTGTTTGTATCTGTGTAAAGCAAAATATATTATTGTCTAAATGTGTTCTAATGACATTGTCCACTTGGGCGGGCAGGGAAATATTTTTCTTCTTTGATCGGCGCAAAAATACGTGAACTGTCGACAATGAGATTTTATTACGAGCCTTTGTAGGAATTGAACATTGGCTAAACGAATGTTTGATTTTATTTATTTCACTTTGGGAAAATGTTTCCTTTTACTTTTTTTAGTTATAAAGTTCATTATACAGGGTGAATTTATAGAATGTTTTATGGAAACCTAATAACATAAAAGTTTTACAAAATTAATGATGTGTAAATTATTGCATTGAGGAAGTGTAGGTTGTGCCTGGGCGCCTACACTGTGAAAGACATTGCGTAGAAGTAAGACTATCGGCTATGCGTCAATTAAGAGCCGGTACGCAAACTGCGGGCCAAGGTTGCAGAGTGAAAAATAATGCAATCCTTAAGATAAGGAGGGGTGTTCGGGTGGGAAAGAATGGAGTAAAGGAGGTAGAGAATGTGATTAAGCAACTCGGAGAAAACGGGTGCCCACGGCGACACGGCCCCGCCACGCCTACGGGGGATTCGGCTTCGATGAGGGAAAGCTCGATTCTTCTTCGCAAACGGTGCTTCTACATTTCCGTTAGAAAATGTTTAGTAACGTTAGTAAACATTTATTAGCTAACATTTAGTCAAAAATGTTTAAAAAATGTTTTTGTGTTAGTAAATGTTTAGTAAGGTTAAGTTAACTAATTATAACAAAATAAAACATGTGCATTAGAATCAAACTGCGAGCCAGGTGTAGGTAAATGTTATAAAATGTTAGTAAACATTTTAGTAGGTAAGTGCAAACACTTATAATATGTAACAGTGCCTAAAAAAATGTAACAATTGACAACATTTGTTACCAAATGTTTTTATGCCCTTTTGTAAAAAGACATGTTTTGATAAACAATTGAATATATTATCATCATCAATACCACGGAATCTAACAAAGAAATTTGGTTTGAACGATATCTAGTCTGAAGTTTTTTATACGTCATTTATTTCTCACAATAAAGCTCTAACAAAATAAAAAAAAATATATTTTAAATATCACTTGATGCTGCGGAACCCTCCACGGGCGAGTTTTACTCGCACTTGGCCAATTTTTGCTAATATAATATCTCCACAGAATACAGCCAGCCTATTAAATTCATAATAAGAATGTACAGCCGTTGAAGGTGTCCTGGCTCTAAGCCCAACTGTTAACACGAATTACGCAAATATTATGCCGCACTAGTGCACAAACCAGTTGTAACACTAAAACGTAAGCCTCTTTGGTAGTTTGTTATGTAATACATATTCTAGTACTAGTTTAATGCTTACCAAACTTGCGATTTCCAATTTGAACCTTCTTTTGGTTTTTAGTACACTTTGTTTTGCGTTTTCTTTTTGTTTATCAAACCTATTTTTGTTAATATCTTAAAGGTTATTCGAAGTTTTACCTTGAACGGTCAAGTCACACAACATCAACTAAAATAATAAAGAAATCGCAGTAAGGAACCTTAGACTTGGCATAAGTTTGTCCAGATTAAGGTTTTGGCACAATTTTTTCCCTTTTGATTGTGAAATAACTAGTTAATACACTGAGAGCCATACATTTGCCAGATAAGTTCATTTGTAGCAAACAGAAAAGTTTCAATTCGAAAAATATTACATAATAAGGCAAACCAATCTCAGTTTTTCGAACCGTAAACTATCTCTAACTAGGAATAAGTACCTTCATCAACTAGGCAATCAGAAAAGTCCTCCATTTTATCACTACACCTTTTCGCAATCAATCAGTGTCCGATGTAGATGAACCAATATTAAATAAGAGTAAACGATTATAAACTTTCTGTTCTGGAAATAAGATTTAGTATTGGTAGTTTTCTACTAAAATCTTTTCGTGTATAGAGACTAACCTTCTTAAAGGGTCGTGATATGAGGTACCTCAATTAATTTAGATTTGGGAATCACGTATTTCTTGGGCATGCTTTGAGACTGATATGGTTCCAAGAAATACAAAATATAGTACTTTGCTATGGTTTAATTATTCCTGATATAGAAAGTTATCAATTCATAAAACATAAAAACAAGGCGGGACAGAGAAATAAATATGTTTATTTAAAGATAAGCAATACTTTTAATATCACCATTGATTCAATATCGAATAATATGGGAACATGTCCGTCATTTACTGAACGGCTCATGAAGATTTAGTAGTGTTAATTTCTAGCGTAGGGCGATTAGGATTTTTTTTGTGAAACTTATATGTCAAAAGATTTTATGTCACACTTAAGCAATTGTTCCTTTCCACCCAATATGAATAAAACTTCGAGCGATAGGATTCCTAAGTAATGAAATTCTGTAAGCAGTGCTTTTATGGCGTATTTACAACAGCTATTTCATTTGTAATTTAAAAAATCTCTTACCGTAGGTACCAACGTTTTATAGCGCCACACAAAATAACTCATGTCCATTAGTTTCTAAGTTTACGCATTTACTAAAACGCTTTATAGTTAAACACATCAACAAGGTAAGGTTTCATAAAATTTAACCTACATTCGTTTAGTGTACATATCTTCCTAGATCAACTGAATTTATTTGAGTGTCTCAAAAATCATATCAAGCATCAAACATGGAGTTTATCTGCCTATTGAACAAGAACTTTGTGACACATTACGGTACATAAAACAAAAAAAAACTTATCACATATGGCTATTCATATGCGGCATGCTCATATCTCGCAATTAAATAATAAAACAAAGTAATCTAAGTACTTATGGGGCCTAATGAATAACAGTTTTCCGAAATGGCGCATTGATGGGCGTTAGGGAGATACGTGGAACCGGTACACGGAACTTAATCCTAGCCAGCTAGTTGTGGACAATCTATTTTGTTGTTAAGAATTTTCGTAATAAAACACAGATCCAAATATTTTCTTCGATTAAACAAAGTCATCATATTAAAATGAGTCAGACGCTTATCATAAGAGTGCTTTTGAGTTAATATTAGGAGTTGTGTTAAAAAAGACTGAATAATATAATTTCATTATTTTTTAACTAGCTCCTTATACGTTCCCGCCAAGGGGCATAAGCCTACCCGTGAAGTGTGTATAGGCCTTGTCGACCACGCGGGCCAAACGCGGATTGGCCGACTTCACGCACAACTTTTGAAAATCTTCACAGGCATGCGTAGGTTTTCTCACGATGTTTTGCTTCACCGTAAGAGCGTCGGATAACGTACATATAATTTCGAAAATTTGTAAAGATATTGGTACATGGTGGGATTTGAACCTGCACCTTCCAGATCCAAAGGCAAGTCCACACCAATGAGCCAACGACGCTGCACTTTTATAAACATGTCATATAAATTTTAGTAAATATTAACGTTTGAGATATTATTTAGTACTATTTGAGTTCCAAGTTATATTAGTA
This sequence comes from Leucinodes orbonalis, assembly GCA_019425675.1. NCBI lineage: Eukaryota > Metazoa > Arthropoda > Insecta > Lepidoptera > Crambidae > Leucinodes > Leucinodes orbonalis. The sequence goes on along the minus strand of PQWD01000390.1, from coordinate 258,391 downwards.
TCAAATTACAAGCATAGATGTTAAATATCATCCGCAATAACCTAAATACAAAGCGTCTACACAACCCGAACTCCAATTCCGCAACTGGGAATCTCTTGGAACGAACTGAATAGTTTCTATTGTACCAAGAAGTCCCAACCGACTTCTGTTTACACAAATGCCAACAAATTGACTTACTACTTGGGAGTTTACGTCCTCTGCATTGTGGCTCGTTTTGTTATCTTTGTTTGTATAGGATGTATGTTAGGCTTACTCAGCACTGTTTTAAATGGACTCAGGTGTCTATATTAAGAGTAGACAATGCCACATTTTTTTAAAAATTTGTAAATAAATGTAATCAGTTAAATCTTGTCTGGGTAGGTACCACTGCAGTGCCTGATATCGTCCCGTGAAATAAAGTGTTATGTGCTTTTATGTTTCGGGATGAGAGCACTGTAGCTAGTGAAATTACCTGGTGTAATAGGCATATGATTAAATATCGAACTGGTAAGAAGAATGTAGAAGACTATATCAATTTAGAAACTTTTAGTTACTCTCTATACATGAAACTAAAGTGTGCCTTGGGCAATTGCCCCCACATAATAATGTTTGTGCTTCAAACAAGAAATGAAGAACGCTATAATTTGTAACTCCTCTGGGAATACGAATAGCCGACGTCGCGAAACCCTGATCCGTTGATAAGGCGATTACGAATTTGGACCGGGCAATTTCCGTATTGCCAAGGATCAACATTAACTAGTAAATACTTAAAGAGGCTACTACATAGTTGCAGTTAGTCTTATGGGTCTCGTTGTTGAGCAAGAATTAGTAATCAAGGTAAATGTGGGAGCATCGCGTCGCGTCCCGACGCGTCGGGAGCCCTTTAGTGTGGACTGTAGCCTTCCGACCTCGAAGGTACAGGATTTAAATACTGCCACGTATCGATGTGTTTTTGAATTTACGAAATTATATGTACGTTTATAAGACGCTCTTACGGTGAAGGAAAGCATCGAGACGGAACATGCGCACGCCTGCGGAGAGATTTAGAGGTTATGCGTATAGTCGTCCAGCCCGCATTATTCCCGCGTGGACGACTATATAAATAAACACCCTTTACAGGTAGGCCGTGCCCATCGGGAGGGGGGACGTACAATGAGCTGATGATAAAAATTAAATTTGGGGGGAAAGCTATGCTTTAACACAAAAGAGCCGGATCGGCCGAGTTAGTACTGCAACCTCAGAAAAAAACGGGCGTGAAACAACGCACGTTGTATTTCGTTGACTGAGGCCCAAAATTCCTCTTTCCCCTTGGGAATGAAAGCGGCCCTAGCAGAGGCTGGTTATACCGAGCGGAATGAATCTTAGTAGGCTAAGAGTGATAACATTTTAGTATATACTGCCAGTTCCGCTGACCGTCTTTCATTGAAACGACTTGAACCATGATTGGACTTAGATTTAATAAATACAACAATTTAATTGATAAAAATATTTTTTTAATGTGGGCGAATCATAAGAGCTTTACACAAACACATGTTTTGCGTAAAAATCACAAAAATAATACCAACAGACAATGTTACCACGTGTAATTTTAGTATGCACTAGAAAAGGATTCCAAAACTTTGGAGTAAAAGCCAACTTCTCAACCATTTTACAAAATCGGTCAACATTTAGCTTTTTTGAACTCAGTGTTATGGAAATATAATCACCATACAATTTTTCATTAATAATGGTACCATTAATAATGAAAATGGTGAAAAGTCGTTAAAACAGTTCACTGTGAAGTGAGTCGTAAATGGACAATAGATACAATTGAAGGCATCTTATTCCATTAGACATAATTTTATTACAATTAAATAACAAAACAAAGCTTAAACTTCTTTCTTCTTCTTTCCGTCTCTTTTCGGTCTTTACAAAATTTTGATTTTATAGTATCTTATGTAATGTTTAATACTTTATATTGAAAATCTGCTAAATTACCTATCTGTCTCCTTAGTTTAAGAGTTATCTGTCAAATTTGTTAAGCTATGCGCGTGTGTGTGCGCGTGCGTGCGTGCGTGCGTGCGTGCGCGCGTGCGTGTGCGCGCGTGCGTGTGCGCGCGTGCGTGTGCGTGTGCGTGTGCGTGTGTGTGTGGTGTGTGTGTGTGTGTGTAGTGTAGTGTAGTGTAGTGTTGATATTAGGTACAATATAAATTCATTTCAAACTATTTACTCAATATTATTTATTTAAGAAATGCTTCGGTTTTATCATAATTCCATGTATTTAGTAATGCTGTGAGATTAAGTTTGCATGTATTAATCATGTATTAATCGGATATATATTTAAATTTTTGTTTATATTATTATATATGTAAGCTGACTGTGCCTTAAGCTGTCTCTTCGCGTACTCTGTGTTGACCTTAGGAGTAGGGACTACGTTAAATTTGCGTCTTCTGGTTAATTTGGAAGAATCATAAGGCAATGTTCGATAGACCTTCAAAGTTACACAGAGAATATACAGTTGGCGAATTGATAGAACATCACTAATCTCGTGGTTTGCTGTTGGGAATCTAAAGGGTTTAAAAGACATTACTTTTAATAAGGCCTTTTGCGCTCTTTCAAGCTCCAAAAATTTTATTTTACTAGCATCTCCCCAGACGGGGATACAGTAAGCTAGGAGCGATTGAGCCAGCGTTATATATATATATATATATGTTTAATAGCTTTTTATCAGCGATATACCGAAGGTTTCTAAAAGTCCAGATAAATTTTCTGATTCTGCCCATCATTGTTTCGATGTCTGCATGCTAGGATAGCCTCTGATGTCTCCCAAGTATTTCGTATTAGTCACTTTACTGATAGCTTTACATAAACAATGCACAATGTACAATGTGTAAATTGTTCATGTAAAGCTATCAACAAAGTACAATGTGTATATTGTTGTCGCATTCATTTATATGGTTCTTGTAATTGAAAGCTGGCGTTGATATATAGTGACTCCATAATATTATAAGGTACATGTTATTTATTTTAAAAGATATTTAATGAATAATTATTATTTAAGATTGTACTGTTAACTCAGCTACGAGAACTGCTGCCGACTAACTGTTTTACAGTTTGTCAGATAGTAACTATTGGATTTTTTTGTGTATAAATAAACAAACAAAAATATATAATATGCCTGCGTGATGACTATGATGAGCAACTACCTAATCTTTGCTCTGTAATAAAGGCATGTCCACTAGCCCATTAATCACCCGACTGCCAAAGGAGGGCTTTGTTTTGTAACATATTTTATATATAAAACGATTGAGCTACTAGTAAAAAAAAACGAATATAGACCTTTAGAAATTTGATTACCTCATTGATACATGAGCTTGTCAATGAAAAAATCAATAATGAAACGTTCGCCTTTGACAATAAGGTATCAATACCCCTTTTTCCGTATTAACAGCTTTTGCGACGCCTCAGTGTCTTTCATCAATCACCCGGGACGAAGATGTTCAATGTTTATATTGCGATGTGAATACGATACTTATCAAGTAAATCAGCAATATCTTTGTTAAAAAAGGTTTTTTTATATATAAAAATATTTTGCATGCTGTGTGCTTGTGATATGATAAATATATACACTTCCCCTGGTATTCACATATTGTCATCTAATATCAATCTTAGCATTAGCCTTTAATATGGATATTAAACAACGGATAAACATACTTATATACTTCTTTGTGTTTAACATTCATTTCGTACAAAAAAACACCTAGACCAACACAAACAGATACACTAATGTTTGTACTGCCCGCGAATCGAACTCGGAACATTTGAGGAAACTGATGTTAGTTTTCAAATAAAGGACATCGTAACAGCTTAATTAAATGCTTAAATAAAGATCGTAAAGCTTTAAATAATTGCTGCCTTTTCCTTAAAATGTATAATTCAGTCAATACCAATCCACAAATTTACCTTGAACTATATACTGAAAGCAATGTCTGGTTTCTTGTAAAGAATATTGAAACCCCTTCATGTCTACAGCAAAACATAAAATCATACAACAGAACACTGAAATCTGTAAGTTACACATTCAGCTTATTTTATAACAAGTAGTGAATGAACGTTCAAGGTAAATAACTCGAAAATAACGAGCTTTCTTAAACAAATACCCAAGAAAGCGGGCGTTGTCGTAGTTGTACTCAAAAGTGAGAATAACTTTAGTGTTGTGCTAGACAGGTAGACACTCGTTTGAATATATCACGTAATATATAGTCTGTAATAGGTTACCCTATTTTCCCATAGATATGCTGTTCCCATATATAGACCTTGGAACGTTATACTCGTAGGTTAAAAATGGGCTGTTCACGCAGGTGAACTTCTAATATACGGTCTGGTTGTGCTAATGGCTAAAAAAGTAAAGAGACTCAGGGCTGGTAATCAGGTTACTGTTACTGTGCATATTGGATTTCCCAAGTCATGATCATGGTCCCTTTATTTCATAATATCTACTCATTATAAAAAAAGATTTAATGAATGTATGCTACTAACAAACAAAGCTTAAATAATGAATTTTGAAAATTTTTTTTCCATAATGTAACATTGATTAAATAATTATTAAAGTAATAATAATTAAAGTATTTAAAAACTTTCTAATTCGGTCATTGTGGATTGTTGCGTTACTTCATATTTGGTTACTACATTTATCTGGTGTGTTTGGATCGGTGTAATTACTCAGTTTTAATTGTTTAAGACATGACAAATAGCACAATATAAAGTACAAAATAGCACTTCTATCGTTTTAGGATACCATTCGAATGAATAGAATGACTTAAATCATATGCTCTTTTCGATTGATTTGTTATCGATAAGTGAGACACATCACTTTTTTGTACTTTCTTCAAGAATGGGGTGAATGTCTGGAGCGCTTCGTGAGATAACGTCTATTGGAGAAGATTTATTTCTTGAAACAAAGTTTCATCTGTTTCTACACGCTTGCGCTAATTGGATGCGAATTTGAGTTAGGGCTATAAAATAGACTTATTTCGTTGACAAATATGGCAATATTAGGATTTAATTTACGAGGAAATATGGCAACATTAACAGTTGTGGATCAACACTTGTTGATTATGTTTATTTGGATCTTTTGTCTCTCGGCATTGGTGCCTTAATTAATCAGCCAACCTTTAACATCAGTCTGCAGTGAACATGCCTTTTCATATAGTATGACAGTGCACTTTTGATTATTTCGCCCACCTCAGGTGTGCTTTTGGTATCCAATGATTTTTAGGTTGAAAGGGACACATGCATACAAACGGCATACACGTGATTAAGCATCTTTTGAGTTAACGTAAAGACTTAGGTCTCCCCCATTTTGCGCACGACATCCCGGTCCTCCGCTTTTCTCATTCATCCTCCACCTTTCGCAAGTCGTCGGTCCATGGTGTAATTGGTGAGAAGTCGGCCAGGGTACCAGAATTGTTCCTGTATTCAAAATGTGTGTTGCGAGCTCATATTTGTTTTGGTCTGGTAATGTAATATTTATATCATCCGTCATCAACATCAGCCTGCAACGTCCCACTGCAGGACACAGGCCAACTCACACAATATGACTATGTCATAGCAGGTACTGTGTTCAGTCGGCAATCGCACAAATCAAGCCAACCAACTCACACAACATGACTATGTTATAGCCGCTACAACGTTTAGTCGGCAATCGAACATGTCAAGCAAACGTACCCACACAACAAGGCTATGTTGTAGCGGTTACAACATTTCGTCGGCAATCACACAAAAAAAGCAAACCAGCCCACACTGCATAGCTATGTTGTAGTGATTAATATTATTAGTCGGCAATCGCACAAAATAAGCAATCAAACATCGCAATTTACGCTCTTCGTATAATTTACCAAAAATATTATGTGGAGCCCCTACGTGCACCAAAAGGCATGCTAAGCCACGACCAACAGGCTACTTTTTAACCGACTTCATTAAGGATGGTAGTCATTTCCACCCACCAATCCTGTATTGCGACTTTGGGCCCGCGTGGTGGGTTATGGCTCAAACTCACCATTGTCATATATGTCTCTACGAAAAAGTGGAATATTTGCTACTGAGTACCCAGTCCAAGCAACAATTTTTGACACTAATTGGCAGTGTTTTTTAGCATCGGGAAAATTACTGCATTGGCGTTTATCAAAAATTTAATTTTCTCAAAGACGCGGTGACGCTGTTAAGATAAACGGTAAATAGTAGTTATAACCAGTAAATAGCACCAGGAAAGCGGATTTGTACTTGTACAAACAAATTAAACTTTTCATGTAAATTAAATTGGATTGCGACATTATCAACCTTATTGCGAAAGTCTAAGGTTCAACGAAGGCGATTGGTATGTTGCTTGCAGAAAAATGTAGCAGAAAGTGTTCTCAGGGTATGAAGCAAAGTAAGTTTCACGACAAGTAATATACAGCGGTGGTGAGTTAATTTTAAAAGTTAAAAAGTGCTCCTTCAAATGACTATTAGTGTTAACACTAAAAGCTGTACGAAAGGCACTGCTTTCATTTTATATTCGATTAATATCAAAGATATTCAGAACCTACTCTTTTACAACTTTGAAATACTCAATTCAGTTAAAGACATCAAGTGTTTACCAAACGTAGATTGATGATGTTTATAGTTCTGTAAAAAATCTACAAACAATTTTTAACTCAGCAAATTGAAGTTAGTTTCCATACATTACTTACTAAAACACTTATATGTTTTAGTGAGACTTTACACTCCCTCCTATTAAATTGACTACTCAAGTGAAATACTTACTCAAGTGAGATAATTCTTTCATTAAAATTGTAATCCGTATTACCTGTAAAATAATTGCAAAATAACGTAGACTTCATGCCAGCGTTGAAAGAGCGAAAATGTTTTGTTACGAATTTATAAGGTTAAGTATTTCCGATGTGAAAGCGGATGAAAAAGACTTTGCAAAGTCAATTTAGGCGTAATAAGTGAGTACTGGTAATAGACCAGCATAAATTTATCCTAATAATGTAAGGTAATTACTTATTAAAGACTCATGTAATATGCTTATTGCCTCGAAAAAGTCGGCTACGATTCTAGGAATTCCAGGATAGATTCCCGTGCAGTACAAATATTTGCTGCAGGAGTATTTTCTATGTTCCGAACATTATGATTTCATATTTTACCACTCTGTTAAAAAAACATCCAAAATATAGATTAATGTATGAAAAATATAGTTTAACAAATTGAAATACTATCTTAATCCTGAGGGAAATGCGTTCTAGCTTCCAATTTAAGTTTAAAAAGCTTTAGTCAATTTTGTTTGTAATACTATATGGGTTTTGTTTTAAAAGTCAAGCTTATTAAAAATCAACTACACTTTTTTTACTAAAAGCAATGCAGAACAAAGTACCTTTTTGATTACTGAAATAAGTAGGAATGTTCCCAACATACTAGTTTTCGGTCTTAAATCAACGTCATCTGCACCTGGTGCATTTGGATAGCTTTCTAGTTCAAGATTTCAGTCGGCAACCCCTCAATAATACATAACACCATTAGTCCCGCAGTGGACGTTACGGTAGTAGTTATAGTTTTTATATGTTTATTAGTGGCTCAATCTTGAATACAGTCTACCTTGGTGGAAGATACGAAATCTAATATGATGAGAGCATGCTCACAAAAACTATCCGCTCGTGCTTTTGAATGCCCCATGGTTATGTGGCCGGAAACAAAGACGCAGGTAAGCAATTCCATTTATTTGCATTACGCATGATGACAGATGATGCAAATATAATACGGGAAATGTTAACCCCATACGAATAAAATTTTGCAGTAAACTTAGATGTTATATGATAAAAGGGATATAACGGGATCAATGCATGGAGCTCCGAATTAAATGGAGCACTTTCACCAAATTTAACCCATTAAACACCGACAAATATTGCATTATCTCGAAGCTTAACTTCTCAAAAATTTTATACTTGAAGGAATGTTAATTTTTGGGACCTAACTAGAACCATTTTTGATTTATTCGTAATCCTGAAAATACTTCTTTAATATTCGGTTTACGTAAGTTAGCGTGAAACCCTAACTTTATTACAATTGTAGCATGATATTTTGATACGTATAAATTACTTAAGTATTAAAAATCCAAATTTATTGAAAACTAAATAAATTATGTACCTTTGGATGTGTATTAATGACCAGCGGATACATTTGGTTACTACTCTTGAAAGTATTTTTCTATAAACTGGATGTCCAAAAATACGCTTTCGGATATTTAATCCTTGAAGAAAATCTCAACAACATTCCGTGTATTGGAATCGCAAGTTGAGTGAAACAGTAAGTAAACAAAAGTTCTACTAATACACGAAAGATCGCATAGGAATTTTAAATGGCATTTTCAGAAACAAAGTACATTTCAGTGCACGTGTATCACTAACTACATGTCAATGTGTACGTAACGTTTTCACCGATTTAAGGAGCACACAAATGCTCTATTTTTATATAATTTTAAGTATAGGAATATTTAATTTCTTTATTGTTTTTCTTTATAATTTTCACAAGCTGTACAGAATGCAAAGTAGGAGGACCAGGATATCTGGCGCAAAATGGGGGAGACCTATGTCCAGCAGTGGACTGCGATAGATTGGAGAGAGAGAAAGCAGACATCATGCTTTATGCTGTTTACTTAATTATAAAGCTAATATAGGAAATTTTAATATAGGAAATAATTTTAATTAAGCAAAAATAAATATGGTTGCAGCCTACCACCTCACCACTGTTATGAAGATTTCCAAGCAAATATTTTTGCTAGGATTCATAATAGGCTTCATAGAAGTAATTTCAATAATAGATAATTATCTTCATGATCCGTTGACCATAAAATTTGTACCGAAATAAAATGTATTGGTAAAAAAAAGGAAAAAAGCTTGTTAATTTAAAATCATCATCGAGCTTGGAATTCTGAACCTTGTATTATTTGAATTTAATCATTGCTCCGCATCATTAAATATTCTAAGACCTTATTTTAAGAAACTGCAATAAATCTTTTTTTTTTCAACGTGTCCTCATCTACTTAGAAACGGTTTACGCTAGCATTAAAATTTTATTTAACAACGGGAAATTCCAGAGTCTTATTTCCAACGGTCTCGAAATATTTAAATGACTTGGACTACACACGGATGAAAAACTCGCACGACAAATCGTTGGAAAAATAGAAAAATACTGTTATACGTAGGGCTGCCTTTTAAGAAGTCTGAAATGAGAATAGATAATCTAATAGATTATTAACATTTATTGCTTTTCTCAAAAATCAGGGCGAAATTTTATATTTTGGTCAAGCAAATTTGCTATCCAACGAGAGATCACTTTCTTACGCCAAGTTCTTCATGTACGATTTTTTGGGCAGTGGTTCTTCATGTACGATCTTCGAGGATTAGCTGCCGCACGGCTTCGATATTCTCTTGCGGCATGGCGGTTCTTGCATGTCCTTCACGTGGCTTGTTACTGAGGCTAGAGTGTCCACGTTGAAATTCTAGGTACCAACGTTCTACAGTCCTAATACATGGTGCTGGATCACTAAATACAAAAGTGATCTCCTCAAAGCACTGAAATCGCGCCATTGAAATTTGTAGAAAATTATCGCTCGCAAATTTTCCCTTTATATTTCCATTTTTACTACTGACTTGTCACTTTTAACTGGGCGATAAGTCTTAGTTAAAGCGGTTATTGACATAAATATATACAGACCTAATCTTTCATACAGTTTGTTTTGAAGCACCAGGTTTTTATATCGTTTATGCTCTTGCTCTGTTCACCAAACAAAAGCTCCATGTGTCTCCCACCAAGCCCGTCTGCAACTTCAACTAGATTGCTTGAATTTTTAAGGGGCATTCTGCGATTTTCAACATGAAGACGTATAACCTCCTTATAATACGCGTCCTTAGACCTTCCAAGGGTCAATGTTTATATTAAAGTGCAGCACAACCATTTGTCTTTGTATTTAATAAAGTGGCGAAAGTACTTAATCTTATTCTTGCTTTTTACTCACATTGTCCGCTAAGTTTTCTTTATTCAAGCAATTAATTAGAAGGAGGCGGTCTTTTTTGCCGTCACTGACTTTTGCTTGTTGTGTAAACAAGTTATTTAGAGATTAATACTCTGATGGTTTGCACGCCAAAATTAGTGGTCTGGAATATTTGTTTATAATTGGAATCGTTTGTAATTATGTTTAAAGTAAAAATAATGTTTATGGAAAATAATATCCATAACTCGCTGGATTACCAAGCTACTCGCCATGTAGGTAACTATACAACACTAGGATGACCACGGATTTTGTCAATAGGTTGCCCATGAATGCCCATGGTAGCTCGCGAAAATGTGAGAATATGATTTCCGTCTCACTTAAGTCAGAAAGCAAAGCGAATTTAATATACTTCAGAGAAATAAAAATATATGTGTAAGGTAACTAATGTTAAAAAACCAATGGAGGACTAATCACCAGCATTACTGTAAAGCTATTGTATTATTTAATAATATTTTTATAACTATTTGTGAACCTATGTTCACAATTTGTTATACAAATATACTAATTTTGTTTCACTATTGAAACTCTGACATACGTTTTGAGATGAAAATGAGCTATTATTACTATCAAATGTACTATTATTAATATATGTTTGAATTCGAATACGATTTCTAACGTATCAAAGTGTTTGTGCATCTTAAGATAATGTTAAGATAACATTGGCAAATGAGTCCACAAGACGGCTAAAGTCTATTATGTTGATGGCTAAGAATAATGTCAGAACTTACCAACGCCAGGCATCCCATTAAAAGTTCACGCCATCTCAGAAAGTGTGAACTTAATTATGTCACGAGGAAATTTACAAGATACCACTAATTACCTTGAAAACGTTCTTAGTTTAATTCACAAGATATATTAATTTAAGTCCAGAAGGCTAGTAAGAATAGCCCACGTTGCATTACTTAACCGAAATCCATTATAATTTTGATTTCTGAAAGAAATTTAAAATGTAATTGAATTAAAACAAACAGGTATGATAGTAATCGTCAATACAACAGAACATTTTAAATGAAAATGTCATTCAAGATCGAGTCGAGAGTACTTCAACTCCTAAATAGTGCAAAAGGGTCTCTTAACTTACACATACATTCGAGAAATAATAATTATGAGGCGAGTTTTGTATTAAGCGTATTCAAATTACCACATAAACGAGGATAGTTAATGAGCGTACCCTGTACTCTGGTATATTTTAAATTTTGTTCAGCAATCCCCATGGAGTGCTATATAAAGACAAGATGCGAAGGCTTTGCATTTTTAAAAGACTGGATCCGTCTCTGAAGATAGCCTGATGTTGGTATTTATACAATAATAATGTTTCCGTTCTAATTATGGGTAGAGCCCTGAAAGATATCTCAAATAAAAATAAATATTAAAAAAATATAATATAACTGACGATCAATGTGATATAAAGACAGCTACTTCACCTAGGGTTCGAGAAACGATCTCAATGCAAAACAAATATTTTTGTTGTATTGGTGTATCTATGGACTAAAGTTACCGACATTGCCCGCCGGATCAGTAAGTTAAAGTGGCAGTGGGCTGGTCACGTATGTCGCAGAACCGATGGCCGTTGGAGCAGACGAGTTCTGGAGTGGATACCGCGTCTTGGCTAGCGTAGCGTAGGACACCCTACGGCCCGATGGAAGGTGGTGGAGGCTGGATGAGAAAAGCGGAGGAGCGGGATATCTGGCGCAAAATGGGGGAGACCTATGTCCAGCAGTGGACTGCGATAGGTTGAATAGGGTGTATCTATAATAGTCAGAGAGCCGCCCGTATAAAATTTCTATGGATCAGATACATGAACAATGTTTTTAATATAATCTGCGAAATCATGTGAGAAAATATTTGTACTGCCCGGAGATCGAATCCGGAACCCTTGGTGTAGCAGCTGACATCTCAATCATTACATTATATTATATAATTTTTATATAATTTATTCAATAAATTTATTTTGTAGATAATTGTTTATAGTACCAACCTAACTGACCCGTAGTTTTTATATTTCTTGACAAAATTAGACCCTAGCCTATTCCGTAAGCCCGTCGCTATGTATTTGAGAAACATTGTAGTTAGAAGTTTGAAACAGTCATTGAAATATTATAACATATTGATATTAAATAAATAAATAATCGTTCTAATCATTTAATAAAACGAGATAATATGTACCTTGTATAAACAACTTTGTATAAATATAAAACCAATTGATATTTTATTATTCTACTATATTTTTTACAATACACGAAAGGAAATTTTGCGTGATATCATAAAGCTATTAAAGTGCAAATTACTTAATGTTAGTACGCTATTATATATCTCAGATAACAAAAAAGTAAGCAGGTAAAAGTTTGAAGTTAACGTGAGTTTTAGAGTTTTTGATTCGTTAAAAACTTTTCGTTGGGACGGAAATAATATAACGAAGGAAAAAGTCTTATGTCATCCGTCAAGCAGTTTTTGTTTGAAATTCGACATATCCATATTAGTTAACAATTGTTCAAGTTGTTAGAAAGAAAGAATTTGCGAATTCCTATTAGCAATAAATATTGAGAATAATCAAATATCATAAAAATTCAGAGAGAAAAAAAAGGTTTCAAAATAAACAACATAGCATACTATAAAAAGCCATGATTTTAAAATAACTAGTAACCCCAACCCTTATACACCGGTATGGACCTTGTACACCTAAATAAATCGTGACATTGAAAGTCGTCTATTAATTTATCCGTATTAAATGACCCACCAGTGTTAATGTGTGTTTGTGTGTGTATAATTCACTCGTGTGTTTAGGCTGGGAGCCATCTGCGCTCGCCAATTGCCCGGTGAAGCTGTAAAGGCCATCTGCGGCCAACAGCAGCAGTGAGTTCGAGAAAAAAAAACACACGTGTGAGTAAAGTAATTCAAGATATTTTTAGGATCTTGGGCTAATCTATCTTTTCCATGGTGCATCTTAACGAAAACCCGTATCCCGTATCTGTTTGGTTTTCAATTGGTCTGGCGACCCAACATATTGGATCACGGCAGCGAGTAACTGTTATTTGATGATGCTCCCATTCAGTTACCAATAATCTCTAATAAATTTAAATCATGTTCTAAAATCGAAAGGGATCAATCGGCTTCTAGCCATTTTAATCCGTGATCGCTTTGCAGCTATATTCAAATTGACTGAATAAGCTCCTACCCTACAAGCACATTGAAAATAGGAGCCTCTAATCGACTTGAGTTACTCAATTCTGTATTAATACACTATTTATAATTATAATTTTCATTAATATGCGTAAGGCAATATTTAATATTTTTTGAGTATCAGGAAATTATACGAGTAATATTATGTGCCTTAATAGTGTTTAGCAGAATTTCTTCAAGGTTTCCAACTTTAATAAAATTTTCGTGTAATCACTGATGTCCGCACGAGAAGTCAAGTTATTTAGTAAAATTATTGACAAAAATTCGCCGATTGCATTACGGCTACGTTTTCCGCTTATTTGGCATATATACTACAGATTGTAGCTCAAAACTATTCAAAAGCGTCATCAGATAAATGGATTTTTGCTTTTATGATAATTCTCGCTTCAATTCCTATCTCAAGAAGTGTTTTTAAATTTCTCGGTACGAGTTTTTATCTTTACTTTATATCTGTGCCGAATAATGAGAAGGTGTTATTGTTTGGAAACGCAGAAGCTAAGCTTCTTTTAAATATATATTTACATGAAACCTTTCGATAGAAGAGGTTTTAGAATACTTCATAGCAAATTTCAGCTGGAACGATGCTGGGCGTATACCCTAATAAACTAGGAAACACGCCGAATTTCCCGTACACAATACACCATTCTTTCACAAAACTCCATTCAATTCTGTATAGAACTTTTTTGCTCTATGAATGCAGGTGGTTAATTTTGGATTTAACATTTAAATTAATGAAAATTCTTTGTGTAGTGTGAAAAAGTTGCTGTTAAATAATCTTTATCCGTTGTTTAATTACCATAATACGAGCTCTGCTTAAATTGGAACTATATAAAGCTGTGTCAATATTTACACCTTAGTTTCATGAATAATTTATATGACTAAATGAAAATTTGTTTTTATAAATGGCTTCAGACCTTTTTAAGGGTTTGCCAACAGTACACATACTTAACTAGGATACCATAAATATTTGAATTCATGTTCTAGTACATTCATCAATTGCAGGCATACACAGCACTATCTTGTAACAAAAGCTACAACAAGAAAACAAAAAGTACTTATCCACTATCCACAAAATTACGTCGTAAATGGTTATTACATTATTTGAAAATTCGTATTAATAACGAATAATTTTAACTAAAATGGTGTATTGTGTAAAAATGTTAAGTACTAACACTAGGTTATAATAAGTTATCTTAATATAACACTAACACCTCTATGGATTACTGGTCCGAAATAAACAAATTATTATTGTTATTAATAATGTATAGATAAAAGAGTCAATTAGTGATAATCTGTTAAATTTTATTGATTACATAATTTAATGTGACTAGCATGGTATAAATATCGTACCGAATCTTTAAAATATTCGGTGAAGTCATAAAACTGATTATTTGAACACCGATTTTAAGGCGTCTCGTGTGAATCATTTATTCACGTGATATATGATTTTAGTTGTTAAATTATTATCTTTTATACAAACATGATTCCTTTGTTTGGTGTTTTAACAAATGGCGCGGCCATGAATAGTTGCACAAAAATAAAAATAACCGTTTCGGCTGCAGGGTTTTCAGATTCGTATTTGGACAGAATATGCCGAACTAACATCAATGCTAACGCTTACCTATTCAACCTATCGCAGTCCACTGCTGGACATAGATCTCCCCCATGCTAACGCTAACGCTAATTAATGCTAACGCTTACAAAACTAAAAACATGAGCTTAGTTTTTATTTTGATCTATTCTTCTGCATTTAGTAATTTACCGAACTGTCCGTAGAGGTTTCCCATGGTAGGCTAATCTCTTCAAGCTATGCTGTGCGAAAATGCTTATGCCCTGCAGTGGGACTTTAAAGGCTGATCATGATTAGAAGTTGCTATCTCCCATTACAATGTTAATTAAAAAACTATTACTTAGCGATACCGACAAAATAAACTTATAAAGTGTGTTTAAAACACACGCAAGTACGTTAGTAACCTAAAACGTGGTCATCAATCTGACGCCTCGAAGACATAGGTCATTTGCGCCAAACGTACAAACCAATATTTGACAACGGCTAGTCTGACGCAGTGCTTATGCTGCAAATCCCTGATACGTCACGGACGCGAGACGGCACCGAGACGGCCATTAGATCGGCATTGATTGATGCTCTGCACAAATAGCGGAATGATTGGTAACTGGACGGAACTTGTGGAGGAAGAAATAAAAAAAACATGCAGGACTCAGAATTATCATTTCAACTTTTTCAATAGAGCACATTACTTACTCGATATTGATTCCCCGATTTAAACCTAATTGGTACCTACGAGGGACCACAGTAATCATTCGTGAAGCTCTTTCAGGTTACTCGGTGAGACAACTGTAATTACTTATTACAACTCTTTGTATTTTTGTAAGAATTGCCAAAGAGAAAAAAGAGCGTTTCTTTTCGTGATCACGACTGTGTAATATTTTTTTTAATTCTGCTTAAAATAAACCTCTAACTCATAATTTTGACCTTTCCAAAATTGTTAAACTTTTCTACTTTTTCGACCAAACCACGATTTTAGGTAATCATCATCATCATCAGCTCATTAAACGTCCCCACCCGTACCTATAGGGTGATTAGGACTTAGTCGTCCACGCGGGCCCAATGCGGGTTGGGCGACTTCACGCACAACCTTTGAATCTCTTCGCAGGCGTGCGCAGTTTCCTCATGATTTCTTCACCGTAATAGCGTCGATAACGTACATAATTTCGAAAATTCGAAAACACATTTGTACGTGTCGGGATTCAAACCTCAGCCCTCCCGATAGGTGGGCGACAGTTCACATTGAGCCACCGACGTTCTCCGATTTTAGGTATCTTAAAGTTTTTATGACTAAACCTTTAACAGACAATATAACGTACCCTACAATGTTCGATTTAATAATAAATAAATAAATTACGAACTAATAGACCATATCGAACACACAATTGCATTTCATAACACAATCAACCCCAGTCTATCATCTTTGGGCAAAAGTGGGTCAAACATTTCGTCACTGTCCCGCGATCGTGCTCAAGCATTCGTCCCGCAAACTGTCCAAGTAGTTTTGATATTAATATAGCTCGCTTTGTGTTTACGTTATGTAGGAACTTAAACGATAATATATGAATATTGTAAAATACTGCAAAAGCATTTATTCGTTTGTTTTGCTATGGGCATCAACGGCTCATCAGGTTGTGTGTTCGCTAGACTAATCTGATGTTAAATAACTTCGCCGCCTATGTAGGTAATCGTATAATTGCGACTCCATATATTTTTAAATAAAATATCAATTTTTATACCATAAAAGGCAAAATAACAATATTTTAATACAGTTTTAAGAAATGGTTGTAAGTCTCTGTTTGATAACTTTGATAGATCAAAATAACTAAAACCTTTCTCAGCACAAACGGAAAACAAAACCAAGTAGGCAGTACAATGTAATAAATTAAATTGAATTCAGAACAATATAATATAACAATATTTGGCGCAAAAAGGGGGAGACCTATGTCCAGCAGTGGACTGCGATAGGTTGAATAGGAATAAAAAGGAATTCAGAACTCTAACTATGATACGCCCAAATATTATTATGTCAACAATTTCAATCAAAGGCTATTTCTTTATAGAAATAGCCTTTGATTGAAATTTGATATACTTATATCTGATTTGATTTGATTTATTATATATTGATAAGTTTATCAAATGCTTAATAATGGTAAATACTAATTTATGTGTCGAAATCTATTTTCTAATCCTCAATACGAGTATAAGAACATCGCTCAATATATCCTTTGAGTACTGTATTTTAATCACATTATTTAAGACGTGATTAAAATTCCGCACTCAAAAGACGAATGACTTCCTGATTCCTGGTTTTTTTATAACGTTCCTTTAATTATGTTTTCAATTGATGCTCAGTAGAATAAAAGAAGTTAAACTCAATAGAAAAAGAAAGATTGTTCCGTCCAGAAAAACATTGTTCAAATTTTTATTGCTTGTGTTGCTTACAGTAACATTCCAATGTTCATATTTAATTTGAAATTGAATACTTGTTTTAAAATTTTAGAAATATTATCATTGTTACGGAAATATTTCATGACACTGTTTATAATAATGTCCACAAATAGTTACATGAAATATTTGTATGGGTTGCTTACATATTAATATTTTTTTATATGTGTACCGTCCTGTCAGGATACTCCCCAGATGGTAAATGACACGCCCAACCATAACAGAGCAGCATTGAAGGAGACCAATAACTTATGAACAGTTATAATTCTTTATCATTGCCGCACTGCGCCCATTACCAGAGACAACAGTGTATAAAAAAAAGTACAAAAGTGTAATTACACTCCTGTTTTACGGAACGAAATCTGACACTGCGGTGGTACCTGCCTAGACGTCTCAGTATCGAGTCTACCACCTAGTAAATAAGTAAAGAATATTTAAGTAATGAGCAAGTACCATAGCTAGCAATGTGGGAAGGCTTATGCCCTGCGGAGGTCCTTATAATTCGATGATATGGTAAGCAAGCAAAAAGATGATGAGGGCATTATATTTAAACTATAAATATGCCTCAGGAACAAAATTCAAAAGCAGCCTTTAACGTGCCGCTGTAGAGCACAGGCCTTTTTGCACAATATGGCTATGAAGGTAGGGCCGTAACTCATCGG
>PQWD01000390.1:222648-237910 GCA_019425675.1 Leucinodes orbonalis | reverse complement strand
ACGCGGGCCTTGAGAATATAAAGAAATACTATTTAAAACTTCAGAGACATTGTATTATTTAAACAATTATAATTTTATGTCCAAATACAATATTTCGTTGTCCACGTAATATCATTTATTTTATCAGATTAATAAAATAAATTAATACTTAACATTACGTCGGTAAATAATTAAAATCCATAAAATTTACTTTATTATAGATAATGCTAGTAGAAACTATATAATTATATAATCAATTGTATATAATATATGTATTCCACATCTGCAAGATGCAATCACTAGTTGTCTTGCCTTAGCATTCAAACTTTTAGACAGGCAATGACATGATTGGATGAATGAATTTATATCACTTTCAAGCAAATAAAAATATATTTGTCACCTGCTCGCGATCTCTTTTTCCCCAGGTTCTTTAGAAGGCTTAAGGACGGAACATTCAACAGTAAGTGAGAGCAGCACTCTTTTATTGAATATTACTTTTTTAAAGTAAGTACTGCTATCTATAATCACTGCAAAGCGTGGATAATTATGGCAGCACCCTTCGCTAATTTGGAAACTTTGCCTAGTAGTGGCTACCAAAATAGTAACGTAATAGTTAAAACAGAGCTTTATCGTAGCACATTATAATTTTTACGATATCGAATTTTATAATCAGTATTTTCTGTATATCTGAATACTTGATCACCGTAACAAAGATTACGGGTGTATCTAGTGTACATCATTCGATGAATTTTAATGCACCCGATTCGTGCCAAAGAGGATTTAATATTTATGAGGTTTGAAAAATACAACAAAGATACGTCCATTCACTTTGAACAGTTTCGCTTTAGCTGGTGCCCGTAAAGGAAACGTTACTATGGAAAACGATTACGTGTCATGGATGTCACAAACGGCGTGGGTTCGGCAGATTCTAACTGAATAGTATGTACAATTTATTTATAATAAAATACATCATGCTTGTATTGAATAAAATTATAACTTTTTTCCAATCACGTAATTGGACTGAAATTTAGCCTTCTCATCGCAGTCAGAACAGCTAATAAGGCGCGTTAACAAGCAAAACTTTTACAGCTTAATGGAACAAACCATAACAAACACATTGCTATATTCTTTAATCGTTAAAGATATGACAGGCCGGCAACGTATCCCATCCCGTGACACATTCCATCAGGAGAGCCGCATGCTCGTTTGCCTCCCTATTTTATAAAAAAAAGATATGAATGCTTATTTTTTACTGATTTATTGGTAAGTAGTCTAATAAGTACGATTCGATCAAATATTCCTCGAGTATATAGGATTGACCTAGTTGCCTTTGATCTCGAACCAATGAAATTATAATATATAATGTATAAAGAAAAATGCTGACATAAAATTTTACCTCAACATCATATTAAGTCGTAAAGAACACTCGCATTACTTACCGGCTTCTTTGCTTTTGTGTCTTACAAGAGGATTGTAATTATTGATGTAATAACATTTGCGAACGAAGAAAGAGTCTTTGCTAAGATTCGTCTCATTTTTATTTAGAAAGCTTTTGCTTTTTTTTTTTTTCTCTGAATCTGTATACAAATATTTTCTACATGACGTGCAATTCAAGCATTATTATAAATTTTGATTTATAAAAGTATGCTTAAATATTCTATTTTATTAACTAAATATTATTATGTTGTATCACAAAATATTCCAATCTCTATTATTATGCTATACATGTAGGTACTGCGTAATAGATAAAACATATTATATTGTCTGTGTTGATAGTAAAGCTGTGTTGAATATAAATCTATGTTTTCTAACTGTAGCATTTCTCACGCCCCGTGTCATACTCGTACCATGGCTATATTCAATATATATTATGTTTTTCTACAAACTTCCGTAGTCTACTGCTGAACATTGGTCATCATCAGTCCACCGGACAATGGGAATAGCTATGATTGAGATTCTTAGGCCCATATTCTAGAACGAGACTTAATGCTGATCCTGACATTAATTGAGTTAAAAAAGCGACGTTCCTTTCTGACTCTATTTAAATAACGATCAAAGCTTGAGAAATATAGAAATGATGATTTCCATTAGATAAATAAGTTACTGACCCATCTTGCTGGTTCAGCAAGTCGAAGTAACAGTGAACAGTGGCTGATCAGGAATGTCGCAGAACTGATAATCAATTCTATTGATTTATTTCATTGATCGAAGGCCATTTTATATAAACTTATTAGTGACCTTAGTATGCCCACCCTACTTCCAGATTAAAATACTTTACAACTGTAGTATAATTATAACAGATTTTTATTTACTTTGTAGTCATCATAAATTATACTGTCTTAGATTTCGAAATCTCAATAAGGAATTTACAAACAGCATGAAAAAGCATTTATAAAGATTCTTGAATTTTTAATAGGAGTAAAATTATTGGTGTAATATGTCAAACAAGTTTAATCTGAGGTTAAGTTGGAAGCAAGACTATGTTCACATCAACTACGATAGTAAAGATTAAATTTACAACCGCTCTCGTGTTTCAACCCATCGTAAAGTATAATTTACGCTTGTCACAACTTAGGGTGTGTTCACGAAGTTTTGATTTGGATAAAATAATAAATTAGACATATACAGCGCCATCTAGCCTAGATTAATAGTGTTCGACTACAGTTTGATTCATGCGCAATTTTCTTCCACGTACTTTACTGATATGGAACGACCTACTAGCAGCGGTATTTCCTGACAAATATGACATGGGAAACTTTAAGAAAAGAGCATATTCCTATCTAAGAGGCAAGCAACGCACCGGTGGCACTTCTGGTGTCACCGTTGTCCCTGGGCGGAGGTGAACACTTTTCATTAGGTATCTCTCTTGCTCGATTGCTCCCTATATCATAAAAAAAGACTTCATGGAACTATGAGTTGTTTTATTTTCATACTACAATATTAAACCTCTACCGCCCCAGCAAACTAACTTTTTGTAATCTATAACAAAAAAATAGGTACAAAATGTTTTAGGTAAAGGTACAAAATGTTTCAGGTAGATTTGGGTATATTCAATGATCTAAAGTTTAAGCAGACTTCTTTGTTTGCTACAGACTTAAATCGAAATAAAAGTGACCATTAGTTTATTAGTAATCGCGAATTGGCTGATAATTGGCCGCACTAGTTATAACTCAATCTAGACATACTACATATACCAATCGATAAGTAACATGGACTGTCATTTGGATACCACCCTACCTCCATTAGCTTCCGTTATAGGCATCTCTAGGAATTAAATGTACTGTTGTAACCTAGAGTGATTGCAATCTTGTATCATCTCATCTCAATACTACTTGCCACAGAAGGGGGTAAAACGTGAACGTAACCTTTTCGCCTTCTAATAGGGTGCGTTTTTTTTTTAAATTTGCATTTCAGAAGGATCTTCTTCCCGCAGTCTTACTGCCACATCACCATGAAACATTTTTAATTAGCATTGTCTCAACATTCGAATAAAAATAAAATGTGACAACAATATGAAATTGCCTTTAGGCGGAACATCTTCGAGACATCTTCCCTTACAATAAACTATGAGACGTGTTACTCTGCTTTATTTCCCCAGTTTATGACAAGGAATTGTAATACATGGTCGACGTAAGGGTATATACCTTGCTTTCTGGATTACGGTCGTTTACAAATTGAAGGAGAGATTTCGTGGAGAAGCAAAAAGGTTTGAGTACGAGGTATCAGGCTGTTTAAAAAAGTAATATATTCATCTATTATCACTAGTATTATTTTAAAAACTAGCAGTTTAAATTTGTTAGTGAAAACTTAGAAAGGAAATAAAGATAAAAATAATATTCTGGTGTTTATAATTATAAGGTTTGGTTTTATCTTGGACAACAATAAATACTGTTCTCCAGCTTCGAAGCTGCTATTTTTGTAATATGTAATGCATCATTTGTTTTTTAATTAAATATATTATATTTAAAAAGTTTAAACATGTATGTTCATAATTCAACAAAAATTGCTGCTGATAAAATGGGGACATATTCCCATTATGGTTCTTAATCTTGAAGGACAGAGATTTGTTACAATATCTATAATGTAGAATTGATTATGTCACTGCAGTTGACTACCCCATTGAAGCTTCCATTTATAAAATACTAGGATCTAGTACTAGGTGAGACTGAGTTAGCAGAAACAAATATTATATGAAATTACATTTCTAATGAACAGATAATGGTTCTGTGAATTCACAAGAATACATCACAGATATTGTATTTTATAGAACCTATAAAAATAAGCATTAACATCGTCATCAAAATTATCAGCTTAGTATTCATCCCCACCGAGGGATACGGGCCTACCCGTATAGGATGTATAGGCTTGAGTTGTTCTAGCGGGTCCAGTTTTGATTGGCTAACTTAACGCACAAATTTTGAATTTCGGAAATTCGGAAAGACTTGAGTACATGACGGTTTGAAATATCGTCATTACAACCTAAAACGTCCACTGCTGAACGAAGGCCTCTCTTTAAGATTTCCATGCGGACTGATCCCTTGCAGTTGACATCCATCTGCTACCCAACTTTATCGAAGATGTGGACTAATGCCCTGGTGAAGGTTGCGGGTAGCCTCCATATATACAATACTTTAAATAAAATATTCGAGTTGTGCACAGAAAATCACGAAATGATCAAAGTTGTACCTTTAATGGTGCTGTAAAGGCGAAATACACCCAATATCAAGATATCATTTTAAAGGAAGTTTGCTTTGAAAACAACGATGCCTCCTGAGTAATTTTGGCAACATTTGAACTTCGCATTTTGGAGGTTAGCCAGGACTGCTTGACGTAAGAGGCCCACAGAAACGAAACTCTTTCATGTTACAATAAATTGAAATTTCAAAATGTGGCGTATCAGAGATAAAATCTGTGGAGAAGTAATTTGTAATATTTATGATGAATTGGCAGCTATATGTATTGCACATTGCATTTACGTTGTTGTTTATAATTTATTAAGGGAACCATTATTTTGTGAAGCTAAAGCATTAAGAGTCAATAGATTGTAAATTATGAAATGTTGAAATCTTTTAATCCTTTGATTACCAGTAATCAAGACACACTAAAATCTATTGTTACTGACACCTTCCGGTGTCATTGGCGTTCAAACAGTTAAATTACTAACTCTTCATCGATATTTTGCTGTCCTGTGTGTGCATTCTCATATTATCAACAAGGACGGCCGATTACCCATATGGTGTAATGGTTGAGAAGTTTGCCATTACGCCAAGGATCAGGGTTCGATCCCTGGGCAGGCATAATTATACTCCAATCATGATTAAAAGCCTCTTCTTTCATAACCAAATGTAGGGTAATTAGATATCAGTTTACCTTGAAACCAAGTACACATTATCATTTTTGGGTAAAGTGTAAACGACACAAAGTAATGTATATAATTGATGATTTAAATGGACGTTATATAATTTATATAATAATTTGTGTGTAAGCTTAAATTTATAAAAAAATACATCGTCATTTTTCGTAAGTCTTTAAGCAATAAATAAAAACCTCCGCAAGCACCTGACGTTAAAAAGCAAATAATAAGCGTCACGATATTTCATTATTAAAGCTTAACAAAAACTCCAAGAAGCTTACTTAAAACAGAAGCGAGACCAACAAAAATAGATATCAATTTTCGCTTTCACTTATAAAGAAAACGTTGCTTCCCTTCGAGGGGTCGTTAAATTATACGCAACATTTAATCTCGTGAACACTCTGCTAGAAGTAAAAATATTCAGCACTTGCCCTACGAATCTTGTTTAACTTTCCTTTTTATAAAGCGGCCGCTCATGAATTTGTTTGGACACATCTTGTAGGAGAATAGACCACTTCATATTTAAAATTGTAATGCAAATTCCTTTTGACTGCTTAATTTCTCACCTAAGATTTGAAGACCCTACCAAGCTTACAAAAATCAATATCAAAGGAGATCATTGGCAGCAGTTTTAACTCATCTGCATAAACGAAATATCTGCTAAAAGTCAGCGTTAGCCCAAAGTAACTATCACGCGGGCAAAACCTAATGGTACATGATACTAATCAAGAAATGTTCTGATACATTTATATCAAATTGCAAGGTACATGTTCCCACAACCGTGGGGTGTCATTCTACAGATTTTTTTTTATAAATATCCACTGACATTCACACAGCGCCATTTAGCCCCAAGTTAAGCGAGGAGCCTTTACTATGGGTACTAAACGACGGATAAACATACTTATATACATTTTTTTTGTAAATACAAACGTGTTCATGCACAAAAATGTTTGTACTGTCCAGAGATCGAACCCGGAACCCTTGGTGTTGCAGCCGACGTTTCAACCGCAACACCAAATGGGTCGCCAAAATATTCGGTTGATGTTGTTAATAAAGATTGTAACATTGCAGTCATGTTTATGTCATAGTTAGGCAAACGAGCACATGGTTTACCTGATGTATCTTCCGCAACCCTTGGACACTCATAACTTCAAAAAGTCAACGAATTTTTTCGAAATGACTTTGGCGATTAGCGAGCGCTGATGGCTGTCAGTCTTAAACATTTACACAACGAGCCTTGAACTTGAACCTCGGCTAATGGAGTTGCAGGGAGAGATACGTAACCTAGTAACCTATATGTTTTGGGAGAAAAGCGGCTCGGCACAGGCCGGTTACGTGGATAGGGGCTGAGCTATACTTCAAGGAATAGCGACGATGGCCCCCGCCATCGATGCGGGAGCCTCGGATGTCGGCTTGTTGAGTTATAAGTATTCCGCTGCAAATTCGACGGTGACAGTGATAGGATTGTCTACCACGTCCCTTGGAGCCGACGTTTTATAATTAGCTGCTGTTGCATAGTCAGCAGCGGAGACAATGAGTGTATTTGAATGTGGTATTGCCGAGTCGCAGAAGCGTTTAGCTTATTTTAGGAATTGCGAGCTCATCGGCAGCTCAAAACGTTGCCGACTTTTATATAGGGAAAGAATAAATGATATATAGGGAGAGGACTTGTTTTATGGTCTCTGATAATATTATAACATATCATATTAGATCGCTGGTAAAATTATTAAAGACCCATGTGGTGTAACTGGTTGTGATTTCGGCTCTTACACCAAGAGTTCCGGATCAGATTTATTGATTGAACTTGACATGTTGATTACACATATTTATCTAATACTTCAAACATGAACTTATATAGTGGCTAGAAGCCAACATCAATGATATTCTGTATATACATATAAAGGTAGATACGTCATCCGTGCCTCAAAAACGAACCGCCGAAGAGTTACAGTTTGTACTCTTTGTTTAGGTAAATGTACGCTCATTCGAAATATGTGTATGTGTGCTGTCACTGTATTCGGAACACTTTTTTTTATTGTTTTGTGAGCACATCACGAATCCATACTTTTTTACATCATAGACCTACATTAAAAAGTTTATAGTTTACATTTTTTAATTTTATTTTGATGTTAATAGGTACTAATAATTTAAACTTTATGTTTAATGACTAAAGTCACTGAATCCCGTAATTTCACGTTTAACACTAAACCACTACTCTACACGGGGCAATGTTGTTGTATAATTTTACATGAATATGCATCCACGTTAATTGTACCCACAAGTCGAATTTATACTTATAATGGATGTTACAGTGGTACCCATTTGCCACCTTTGAACAATATCAATTGTTATCGGTTGCGATCAAAATTATTGCCTCATAAATTTCACGTACATTTACACCACATAGAGAAATATAGTATTTTGCATCCCATAGTGGTCGTTTAGTAGAGACCATAAATTTATTATTTCCTGTACTTGTTTAATATGAAACCCTTCATAGGTTTATGAACTTAGACAATAACACTAATATAAACCTTTACAGCGTCAATGGCTAATTGGCGTGAACCTGCACCCTCCAAGTCGGAAGGCAACAGGCCTTCCGACTTGGAGGGTGCAGGTTCAATCTCGCCACGTACCAATGTGTTTTCGAATTTTAGAAGTGATATGTACGTTATCTGACGCTCTTTCGGTGTACGAAAACATAATGAGGAAGCCTGCGCACGCCTACTAAGAGATTCAAAGGTTGTGCGCGAAATCGGCCAATCGGCCAATCACTCAGGGCCCGCGTGCATGACTAAGGCTTATACCCTTTAAAGGTAGTCTTGTGCCTTAATCTGAGGACGTATAATGAGCTGAGATAATGATAAAACTTTAGGGCTTAAAAGCGTAGCGCATTAGATTGACGATTGGGCAAAATAGGCAAACTATTGCAATTATCGGATTAGTGACTGAAATGTATTATGTTTTTTTTATATTATAAGTGCACAGGACTTTGTAGAAGCTTACTTGATGGTAAGTGATACGCCTAGCCATGACAGAATGGCATCGAGGGAGACCAACAACCGATAAACAGTTATTATTCTCCATCAATGCCCCACTGCGCCCTAACATCTGTTGTCTCGGCTGATGGGCGCAGTGCGGATTGATGAAGAATAATAACTGTCTATCAGTTGTTGGTCTCATTCAATATCGCTCTGTCATGGTCAGGCAAATCAATTACCCTCCTGTACACGTTGTAACATCAAAACAATCGACTTGAAGACAACATAATTGTGCACTCTGGGAAATACATAAGCAGCCTAAATATCTTACTAAGGTACGATGCTTGCATTTTTCCACAGTAGATGGTTATCGCTTCTCTGTGTGTTAAATCTTGAAAATATAAAGAAAAGACAAGGTAGGATGTCATCATAAATAAAGCTGGCGAATACTGGGTAGGTGGCAGTATTCGCAAGCTATATAGTACATTTAAGTGAATTGTATAAAACAATAAGATAATATACAATTTTCAATTACCTGTACATTTTCTGTAACGTCTGTTGATGGCCTATAAATCTTCTCGTTGGTACTAAGCTAAGTTATCTGTCATGCTTATGGTGAGACCAATGCACCTCACAATGTACATTGCATAACTCGTACTCTGAACAGAATAATCGCTCAACTCTTAATAGAAAATCTATCCCAGACACCTCCTGGAGATAGCGTAGACAGACAAGGGATTTGT
Organism: Leucinodes orbonalis; assembly: GCA_019425675.1. NCBI lineage: Eukaryota > Metazoa > Arthropoda > Insecta > Lepidoptera > Crambidae > Leucinodes > Leucinodes orbonalis. The sequence continues at coordinate 228,854 of PQWD01000390.1, read as the reverse complement.
TTTTAAGTTAAGTATCCAAATTTTCTCAGCCTATTTAACAATAAGAACATTTGATGATATTGTAAAATTTAGTATTAAGACTCTATCAAGAAATTAATTATCGAGATAAGATTTCTTTCCCTAGATTTTGTTATGATAATTTTCTTATATTCCACTGTTTATTACGTAATAACGTAAATCAAGATTTATTGTGACTATGCTCGTGAACATTTGTACTGGAATAAGTGTCACTGTTTCAGTAACTGCGGGCGTGACTGAAATCCGACAGTTGTTCTATTTGTGCAAAGTCTAACGCTGTTGCCGTTAGGGATGACTTCCAGTGAAAGCTTTATTATGCAATGGTTGATTTTCAGGCCACAAATTTTTACTACAATCCTTATCAATGGTAATGTATTTTATTTATTAATCTAACATATTAATTAGATATTTGTAGAAACATTAATTAATGTTTTTAAGCAATGAACATAAAGATTGGGTTATAAGAAACCTCTGTTATACTTTGATTCAAAAGTATGTTATAACAGGCTATAAGAACATACTTTTTAATGTTTTAGCTATAGCTTTGAACTCATATTGGAACAATTACCCATAACAAATCGTTGACAAATGTTCTCACCAAAACTGCTGGGCTCGTTTCGTCGTCACGAATACTACGGTTGAAACCAGGTAATCGGTTCGCCGAATTCCCGACCAAATCGGATTGTTAGTGAATTCTGAAATGGTGTAGGATTACCAATACGTACTGTACTGTTCAATTAACTGGCCATTTGAAATTTGTTCTTACTATTATGTAATACATACACTATTTTGTTATGATGCTATACAATATATATGTATCAAAATACTGATATATTTCATATTAGTGGTGTGCCAAATTAGTAAGGCCTCTACAAGGACGAGGTTCGATGCCAACATCCACAGATATAAATAATGTACGATAGAAAAATATAATGAAAACCATAGTTACAACTGGGTATTTCTAAGCAAACCATTCTTATTGTCCAATTCACTTAAACATTTCAATGGCTTAGTTATGCTTGTCTCAATATGCTCTGAGTCGAATCACTAAATTAAAATTGAAAAGTATTATGGACTACAGTGGAGTACACAGACATACGAGTACGGTGTGCAAAGTGATTAACTTACATCGAAATATTGTAAAATGCGACCAAAGCAATAATACAAAAATTATGGTGGTGATGGTGGTTAATAGGTCGCACCCTTAGTATACTCGTATGACACAGCGAGATACAAGCCGCTGCAGCGCTGGTTTTCTGGTCAGACCTGCTTTAGTGACCTAACGTACGTCGACATATTAATACATATTTTTTTTACAATTATAGGTTCGCGTTTGACGCCGCCTTGCCTGATGTTAAGCACAGACGATGCGCCTAGGATGGAGCACGCTTACCTAGATAAGAACCAATTCACTTTGATTTAAAAATCCCCAGATAAACCTATACAATTATTTATATTTATATTTATACACACATTTAAAAATATAACCAATTCAATGTTCTTTTTATTTATTTTTATACTCGCTGGGTTTAAACCTCGATAAGAGTGACGAATGTTTTGAAAGAACGGTAGGGTACCATAAATGTGGTGGATTTCCAAAAATATTCGTTTATTAATTTCAAACTTATATCATTACAGTTATTATTATATTAAAGTTTTATTAATTATCCGTTAAGGTTTTTAAGTTTACAGTAGGGGTTTAAACCAATAAAAGGGCATAAAGAACTAGAAGTTAAAAAAGTGTCTCTGTGAGTTGTGAACGAATAATTTTAATAACACAAATCGATTATTTTTGCTTGACCTAAACAAGTCCCTAGTAAGCAAGTAATTAAAATAATCTCGGTGTTGTAAATTAGAATGCATACATGTAATGGCAATACTTATCCCAGTTGCAAATAAAGTAGTAAGGACGTTCGTTTGATTTAAAAATTTCCTGGAAGCAAAAATAAGTCTTATAACCATAAACACTCGGAAATATTTCTAAAGCGATTAATTCGACCTTGAAATTAACTTGAACTATATGTATATGTTTTACTTATATTTAGGGACTTTTATAAAAAAAAGACTATTTTTAGGGACTAAAGTTACTTATTAATACTCTGACCAAAATGCAAAGACATTTTAGTAGAAAAAAATAGTTATAACTCAGTGCCCTTAGATGAAAAATTAATCGGCCTTATAAGATTTCCAATAATAACTTTCGTTCGTGTTTTGTAGTGAGTTCAAATTACTTCTCGTCGTGTTTCACATCTTATCAATGTGAAATATTGCCGTTTGGGAAATCACAGTGGATATTATGTTGTGAAATTTTGACACAACGGAATAGTCTAGTAAAGATTGAAGAGGGTTAATAATTTGGGTGGACAAGTACATAGTGATCGGAAAACCCTAACTGTAATGTATTATAAAATGTGTGTCGATATTATTGATTAAAGCTCATATCAAAAACACACATTGTATACGAGTACATATATATAAATAAATATTCACTAACATTCGCACAGCGCCATCTAGTTCCAAATTAAACATTGGCCTGTAATATGGATACTACTCATAAACAATGGATAAACATTGTTATTATACTTGTTTTGGAAATATATATATAAATGATTCGTTTCCTGAATTAAATAAATAAATATTTAAATTAATAAGACAAAAAAAACATGAATGATTGATAGTGAAAGACAGACTTATCAAAAAAGTATTTTGTAGATTATTTTGATACATACAAGTCTCTCGCATGTAGTTATGCGATTGTATGTCATTCATCAATCTGGACTTTGCCTCGTTGAATATTAAACAATTTCCCAGACGAAACTATTTGTATTAAAAATATGCGATTTATAAAAAAAGTTTAATTAAACATTTGCGAATTGCAGAAACTTAAGGCTACAAAAAACGAAGACTTCGTTCATACTCGTACACGCGGGAGTTCGGAATATAATTTAACCTGCCGACAAACCGAGCCCATGTGCGTTACTAGTTCAGTATAGCCTTCTGTAAATCTCCAAAAAAACTAAACAAATTTAAGAAACCCTTATACCTGAAGGATTTTCAACTATTGAGAATGTCCGGCAATCCGACAATAAAAATGAACTGTTATTTTTTTGTCCTGGAAACACAAAAAATGAACCATTTTAGCACCTAAAGGATTTAGAACTAAAGTAACTTAAAGATAAATTAGTTGCCAGAACCACAGGTTTGTTCTTTATTTAATCGCGAAAACTTATGTGAGTACAACACAAGAAAAAAACTTATACCTAAGATTTAAACTATAACCTGTCACCCAAAACCATTCGGCTTTTCATCCCGAAAAAAATTTCAATTAAAAATATAATATAGTTTATCTTAGATTTAGAATTAGCGCGCTACGTTTTAGATCGACGAGACGCAATATCTCACTCAAAAAGAGTCCGCGGCGAAATTCTTCCCATAGCGTAAGTTGGCAGACTTTTCAATCATAAGGTAATCACGTCGCTCGCTACATGTCATAATGACATAGTACTGTTCTCGTGCTTTTAATTTCCGTCTCTTTCTATAATGTATTAAGGTCAAAATTTAAATGAATAATTCTACGTTCTAAATATAACAATAAATAAATATAACTTATCTATACTAATATATAAAGCTGAAGAGTTTGTTTGTTTGTTTGAACGCGCTAATCTCAGGAACTACTGGTTCGATTTGAAAAATTCTTTTAGTGTTAGATAGCTTATTTATCGAGGAAGGCTATAGGCTATATATCATCACGCTACAAGTAACAGAAGCGGAGCAGTAATGAAGAATGTTTCAAAATCGGGGGTATTTTTTCATACTTGGAGCTTCCGCTGCGTACGCTGAGTAAACGGTTAAAGTTTCCCAAAAGTCATGTATGAGAGTATTGTTTTCCTTTTAAAGGTCTACAAAAAAGTCCGCGACAGCATATGTCTATCTTTCAAGGTTAGCTCACTATAACATATTTTTTGCTAAAAAAAATTCTGAAATTGACCCCGAAACCTTTAAAGTTGGAGGGAGGGGAATCCTATGTATAGTGATAAATGTAAGTACCGTGTTATCCCGAATTTAATGCGAGCGAAGCCGCGGGCAAAAGCTAGTGTGTCATATGGCTCCTAAATTTTTTGGTTGACGTTTCTTCGTGATTGTGCATCTAGTAAGTTTTTCTGAGTATAGTAAGTATAAAATATGTCGACGAGTAATACATTTCGAAGGTTTATATTTAATCTCGTAAAATATAATAAACAAATATTTCAAGAAGATCACTGCACACGCCATCTAGGGATATTCCCGTACACTTTCAGTATCAGAGTCGTGTATGAACAAGCGAAGTTTGCCTTCAGGAGACGGGCGCAATATTTATTGAACTTCACGATAGATGGCGGAACAGTAGCGTTCCCATTTAATACAAGCTTTATACAGTAGAGTAACATGTACTGAACTGATAAAAATGGAAATGTCTTTTTATTATAAAAATATTTTTATATTTTTGTACGCCTTTACCCTCAAATAATATGTATTCGCATAACCATTGCATACAATTTTGAGACAAAATTATCGTGTTCTTTAATTTAAAAGATAAATTATTAATAATATAAGATCGACTTAGATATCCCCAGAAAGTGATTTTTTGAAAATGTAAAAATGTTTGTATTTAAATCTATTTTTATTTTAAATAGATAGCAATAGTCAGATAGCGTTCAAGTATATAAAAAGCAGTAACATAAATAAAACACAATATTAATAATAATACCTACCTACTTTTTTATATGAAAGCTTCCCTGCACCTAGGATGACAAATCTGAGGCTAATTTAGTGTAAACTAGCACTAATTAGTGGTGGTTTTCTCTAGGAGTAGTCGGAGCTAGTGTTCAGGGCGGAAAATCATAATCACGCGTTATGTATATACATTGGAAATTTGCTTATTGAAACACAAAGATTTAACCAATCGTGTGTTTAATCAATACGTTATTATCACATAGTTTTTATCCAGGTAAAAGGGATTTTTATATAAAGTTAATTCATATCTCTTTTACTCAAATACATTATGAAATTCTTGTTTACCATTAATGTTGTCCATGATATAATATTAATTAACCAAATAAACTTCGATGTATAAAATACCAAAAAAATAATGCTGCTATACTAAATTAAATATAAATATTAGAAAAAACACAATTCCATGAGCTCTAAAAATAGCCACTGATCCTCACCACGGATGTCCTTGACATGGAAGTCGATGACAGGTAGTCTTCGTGGGAGGCGACTTTTAAGAATAATGTCCGAGTGTCGCCATTCATTTTTGGGAGCAGTTTCCTGAAATATAAACATCATATTATTAATATTCACAATAAGCAAGAGAATGGGTATATTATTATAAATTATTTACGAAAAATTTTCATAGGCGAACATAGGTCTAAATTTATATTTAGACCTATGTTCGCCTATGAAAATATTTTGGCTGTTATGTTGTTTTTATTGCCAAAACGCCGAAGCGCTTTTTTCAAGTATTAAAATTCATTCTTGTGCTTTACTTTGGTATTTTAAATGTATTTTTTGTATTCTTTTTGACGTTCATTAGTGCTTTTTAGGGTTCCATAGCCAAATGGCAAAAAACGGAACCCTACGCTACGTCAAGTCTGTCTGTCTGTCCGTCCGTCCGTCCGAATAACACAACCCCTTTTTTCTCCGAAACTATAAGCACTACACTATTCAAACTTTGTACGTATATGTATTATGTAAACCGCTATAAGGTTTTAATAAGAAACTTAAAAATATATATATCTTTTGGGGTTCCCCATACATTGGACTGAAACTCAAAATTTTTTTTATCGTATCCTCACGTTGGGGGTATCAATGTGTAGATCTTAAGAAATGGTATTGAGTTTTTTTTTTAATTAATTTTTTTTGAGACATTTCTGATTTTGAAAAAAGTGTGTCCCCCCCTCTAATTTATAAACTATGGGGTTGATAAAATAAAAAAAATATATGATGTACATGAACGTAAAATCAAACAACGAAATTTAGTTTGAACGATTTCTGGTGTGTAGTTTTTTTATACGTCATAAACTTTTCATTTTGAAGCTTTAGCGAGTGCCTCAGTTAATAAAAATAATTTTATTTAATGTTACTTGCTGCTGCGGAACCCTCCACGTGCGAGTCCGGCTCGCGCTTGGCCAATTTTTGTAAGTCTT
>PQWD01000390.1:189046-219071 GCA_019425675.1 Leucinodes orbonalis | reverse complement strand
GAATGTCAGTGAATATTTATTTTTATTTTTAAAAATTATATGGCATTATTTGTTCTCATTTTCTCCTGGATATAAATAATAATTCGATGTTGACGCAGAGTCATTTGTCACACTGAGGTGGCACAGCTAATTGTTTTTTTTTCTAAATTTTTGTATGAATTCGTTACTTTTATTCTAATTTTGTAGCTGTAAGTAGAAGTCACGTTTTCAAGTCACGATGTGTTTACCTGTCATAGCTTGATGCACTGTGTCTTTGTCTTTAAGTATTATGTTTTTTGTATGTGTAAGTGTTGTCAAATGTTGGTAGACCTAATAAATAAATAAAAATAAAATAAAATCATTCTTATGTTAGGTGCTATTTTTCAATGATTGACGACAAATTTACAGAAGATTACTAAGTATAAGTCAAAATGTTACTTAATATGAATAGGTCTAAAGACAAAACATGAAGAATTTGCTTACCGATTTCAGCGTGCACATGCCTGTAAAAGTAGATAAAGTTTTTTTTTTCAATTGCGCATAATGAACCACAATGAGAAGGTCATACTTGGAACTTACTTGACATTTCCAAAATATAGCCGACAAATATTGGTTATCAATATGGGTTTATAAAAAAGTGTTCAAAAACTTTGTCAAACTAATGAAAATTTACAACAAAGAAAAATGACATACTTAGTTTTGTCGTGTACGATTCCTCCAAATCAGAAATTTTCTGAAAAAAGAAACGGAACCATAATCTTATTTAATATTAAAATAGAAATCACAACCAACACATTACATTTCCTGAGTATTGCTTTAATTAAAAAATAAAGATTATTATTATTGCTTTTATTAAAATTTTAAGCTATTAATAACTTCATGTTAAGTTCAGATAATGTATAATATTATATTTATTTAAGAAATAAATCAGAAGCATTTAAGGAAAAGTCTTTATTTAAAATATAAAGGTCCTGTTCTGATTAGTTTCGTATTGAGCTCAAGTTCATAAAACTATAATCTTTGTAAGATTTTTAAAAAATGTGACAAAAGTTGCCTTTATATATTTAGCACTTTTTCATAATAAAGGAATTTCGATACAAAAAAGTAATGCTGTCATCTTTTCATAGCCATTTTTTTTCTTTTTACTAAGTTAATTTGCATAATCAGAAAATACTGATCGTAATTTACTTCAAATATTAACTTCTTTTTAAGGAAATACAATTGATTGATAATGAAGATATTTACCAAAGAAATACCTCCAGACAATTCTTGGCAAAAACCTGAAATAAAATATTGCTGATTCAATTAATATGTATACGAGTATAATAGCACAGTTTTTTATAAATCAGTTAAGGCGATTCAGAAAAAAAAATTAACAGAGTAAAAAGAGTATCAACCCTTTTTATAAAAAAATAAAATAAGTTCTTAAGATATAATTTCAACTCTACTGAACAAATTTAGGAATTATTTTTATATATCTGACACTTCATTCAAACACGAAAACACTTACCAAAAATAAATATACATGATAAGATTAACACCTGACCCTCCATTGTTAAGCTATACACGTCGGCACTTCACAAATGTCAGAATATCAGTAATGTTCGTAATGTGAACATTGTTAATTTTAAGATAAATACTGAACACGCAGCTTAATTTTCCTCAACAATAATTCTATATTTTATTTATAGTACATATTTATCCTCCTTTATTTTATTTTTGATGCATTAGTCATTTACGAAATGAGCCATATTGTTCATGAGCTGAATTCATAATTATATTAGACGTATTGAATTAAAAGATAAAGAAATATTGACGATCGCCTAGGTGAAACGACTTTCATAATGAGTGGTGAATCAGTTAAAGGGAAGAAGGAAACCATAAAGCAAAATTTATCGAAATGGAAAAAGTATTTGTGAATACAAAAGTGTTGATGAATGTTTTTATATACAGCGTGAAGAGGAAATCCGATGGGATACAAAGTAAAAAGAAAGTCAAGTCCCGTAAAATACACTGAAACGCCACACGACATTCTTGTAACATAAGACAATTGCTTCACACAAGTAGTGTAAAATCTGTATGTTAAATCCGAGCAGTTCAGTCCGATTTTTCCCACAAGATTTCAGAAAATATTATATTATATTTTTATTTATTATTATATGCTACTTAAAAACATTATTTTAAGTCCGAGTTTCATACTGATCTTATACATTATAAATTTGATATCGAAAATTCAGTTTCACACCTTTAAACAATTCCGATCATGTGCATGACTATTAAAAATTTGATATGCTTCACAAAGGTTTGAAATAATATGAACTGTTTTATTATATTATGTCTTAAACAAATTGGCAAATACATTTTAAAACGTGTTAATTGATTGTTATATTCCCATGTTTACCTTTGACCCCAGTATGAAAATTAAAATGTACTATTTATGGTGCTTATATTTAGAAACTTGGCTGGGTGCATTTTTATAATATCCTTTCTTCGCCTACGTCACGCGAGTTGCCAATTTACGAAATAGTTCTCGACATTAGAATGGCTGTATTATACAATTACAAAATCAATTTGATGTTCATTGTATAGAAATATGTTATGATGTTCAGGAAAGAAAATGTAATGTTAAGTTATTTTATTTATTACAGCACTTGTTTTGAGTCGGTTTGGGAAAACCATATACAGAAAATTTCAAAACATAAATACATTTAGAAAGACCTAATACCTCACGACTGAATTATGTGATGGCATCATAACCGAGCACTGGTTGACGGTCATGACGTTAACCAGCGGCTCGGTCATTAGAACTAGCAAATCTTAATAATAAGTATATTTAAATTTTAAAAAGTATTACTAATATATTTTCAAATACGACAGTAACAATAAAAAATAATCTTTTGACAGCAGAATTGACTATGTTTGAATATTTACAAAAATTAGTTCGCACAGTGCACAAAAGGCCTTTATAGAGCTGAACCTGTATCATTTCCTATTAAAGCAAAAAATACCAGTCAGTAATCGATAAGTAACACGAGAGATTCGTATAAATGAATTGTTCCTATTGAAATTGTTGCAGGCTGGGCAGTGTTAGTTTTTATATTTAGTATAATACTACTTTGATTTGTTTTGTTGTAAACGTACTATTGATTTTGGAGAAATGTAATTTTTGCTATTAAGATAAGTTTCTCACTAATTTTTTTTAAAATTTTTCTTATCACTTGGAATTTTAAGTTTTTTGAAATTGCGAAGTCAATGATATGGTCTTATTCTAAAGGAAGATTGGCAGTAAAGTAATATAAAGCAAATAGAAAAGGTTGTACTCGTATAGCAAACATATCATATCCCTAATTATCATTATTTAAGTTCACTTTTTAACAAAATCCTCCGCGATCATGATAACTTTTGTATGAAGATAAAAGGAACACACTAAAAACATGTCTAAATAAAACAACAAAAATTTAAATAACCTCTCATTAAATTTAAAGTAATGCATTCATAATCAAATCACTCCTCCTTAATGACTTCAAACATTTATTTTATGAATAATAGTAATAAAGGCCCTGCAGCGAGGCGATGACAGATTGATGCAATATTTCTTTAGAGTGAAAAGGGACAAGCTATTCTGAGGATGAATTATGTCATTTGTTATGCTTTGTGCTCTAAGGGCGTTTCTCAGTGCACATCCGAATATCATAATTCTATATAATGTGGTCGTTGGAGCAGACGAGTTCTGGAGTGGAGACCGCGTCTTGGCAAGCATGGCCCGATGGACCGGCAACTAGCGAAAGGTCGTTGGTGGAGGCTGGATGAGAAAAGCGGAAGATCGGGCTATCTGGCGCAAAATGGGGGTGATCTATGTCCAGCAGTGGAATGCGATATGTTGAAGAGAGACACTGACCTTTATTATGATTTGCGATTTTAATGGGTATTCTTATGAGGAGTTGTTCAGTCTTGTTCCTTCTACATTTAAATTTACTTAAATTAAATTGTATTAAATTAATTCCAAGGCAGAGTTCGAGATTGAGCGTCGGTGGCTCAATAGTGTGGACTGTCGACTTCCTACCAGGAGGGCTGCGTTTCAAATCTCGACACGTACCAATGTGTTTTCGAAATTTCGAAAATATATGTACGTTATCCGACGCTGTAACGGTGATGGAAAATATCGTGAGGAAAACTTCATGCACGCCTGCGAAGAGATTCGAAGGTTGTGTTGTGACGACTAAGGCCTAATCACGCTATACGGGTACGGGACGTTTAATGAGCTGATGATGAAGGCAGAATTCAAATTTTCACCCGGGCATTTGTTTGTAAATATATACAAAGTTTTATAAAATTCTTACAGAACGATACAATCTGTATCAAATATATACCAGTCAACTGGTTAGTAAAATACTGATTGTTTAAACTGAAGTTAACTTTCTGCCTTTTTTCATTATGTCCGCTTTTACAAAGAGATATGGTAGAACAAAATAATCGCTTATGGGCTCGCAGCTATCCATCAGTTATCGTTACCGTTCAGTGTTTAGCTGGCTAATTGTATGTTAAGCCTTTTGTAGTACAGTCATTACTCAATTAAATTTCGTTACTCGCTCATACCATTGTTCCATTGATTATAATCGACAATGCTTTGTAATTTCGTGCACACCGTAAAGTATGTAGAATGTTTTAATACCAAATGGGATAAGTATTTTACTAATAAAATCTGAACCAAAAATGACCTGCCTTCGTTCATGTTAATGTGGTGTGAAAGATGTTTTAAATTTTTGTGTTTTCTTTGGCAAATGATTTTGATAGAGATTTAGTTAATTATATGCACACCCAGAGTGTCCCATATATCTAGAAACTACATGGTTCTATTACAAAGTACAATTAGCATTATATACAGGCATAGGCCATAATTGAAAATATACATTAGTATTTTCTTCACGAAATCGACTTGGTTTAGTGATGTATCAATATAATTTTCTTTCCAATCTAAAGGCAGTCATAGTTAGCTTCTAAGATAAATTAGGGCAATCCAGCGATTTTCTTATTAATTACGAGGATAAAATGTATCCTATTTATACTGATTGTAATGTTTTGTTAGCGACCGGATTATTATATTCTTGCTTGTATGTATTCTATTACATCTATCCTGATTTCATTATATCTTTGCTGCCTTTTTATGGTTCATAGTCTACAAGTGTATAATTGATCGCAATATCTATTTTCATCCGTCCGTTCGCCTACGCATTTTGCCACGCACGCACTTGACCGGTAACTTAATAGTGTTATGCGGATTGTACTTCTTCGCATTTTAAATTTAACATTTGAACTTTGGTTCATCTAAATAAATTAATTTAGCCTGATATATGTCCACTCGGGGCAATATATTTGTTAGTTATGGCGAAGCGTGGCCATTAGACGGCCATCATGGCAACATGTCGCTACCTGTCCGCGTGATATATCGCGACCCTACCTAATTGCTTGTCTTTTTGCATAGACCACACTGAAATTTGACATGAATACCTTAAACATATGTTCACATGAATAACAACGTGTATTTTTAGTATTTACTAGTATGGAACACAAAAGTCAATGTGTGTAAATATCTGAAGGAGGAATAAGTTTCTATTTCTATAATGGAACTACAAAGTAACGGTTTAAAGAAAATATCATTTAAAATAGTTCCTGCTGGTTAGACGCATTTATAAAGAGTTTATACTTGACAAACGTGACATTCATGTATTTATTTTACATACACTTCATACATTGACGGTATTCATTGCTAAGAAATACAAACAAGTATTGAGGCCTACTTATAAACCATGTAAAGCACAGCTGACATGGAGGCAGTTCTATAAATTGCCTATAGATTTTGTTATAATGACAAAACATAATATACTAACACATTTCATTTTATTTAATCATTAGTTAATACCAACTCATTTCAGTTAGTCAGAATTAGATACAACTATTATATATTATATTATCTGTGTTACAAGAAATCTATCATAAGATATATAATTGAGTACTTAACGTGAGATTATACTATTTTGGACGAATAAATGGCTGGTCGCTTGATGTAACTCGGGATGTTAGCTTATTATTATTGATAAATATTACTGTCCATTTGTAACTCATACTTCACCCACTGTAATTAAAAACTCCGTTCACGAAAGCCTAGGACCATGACTGAGAAGCCATTATTCTCGATTACATCCTAGTTATTACCTACCTTAATCCATGTACTTCCTATAAATCATGTTAAATTCTTATATATAAATAAATTATTCACTAAAAAAAGTTTATCTCCGAAATTCTCGAGTACTCTCCAACACGATATTCAGTGGCTACATGTAGAATTGAATCGGACGCAGCAGTCGTTAGCGGACGGTTTAACGACTCAAATGCCTCGTTCACGTAATGACCTTGTCGCGGGCACGCGTTAATCGCTGATCATTGTCCCCTTGTGAGCACCCACCTTTAAACGCTGTTAATTGAAAAAGTTACACGATTTTGTCAGACTTATATGTTTGGTGGACTTACTTGATGAACCGTCAGAGTATTTTTAAATGAAACTCTTACTACGTGTGAGTAGAGAGAGAGAGACAGAGAGACAGAGAGAGAGACCTTAACTAAAAATAGATTTTAACAAAAAAAAAACGACTTCCAAGTTAAAAGCTTCTTACGTTTATTATAAAGCTGAAGAGTTTGTTTCGCACCGACATCAAAATTACGAAAAACATGTTTATACAATTTTAAGTGATTCCTGGTAGTAATCACTGAAAAAATATAATGCACATTAATATATATAGGAGTAGTTGCTTGAGTCGATTTTAAAAGTTCGATTTCTCTGATCTCCCTTAATCAAACCCACATCTAAGCTATTAACTATCTAATAAAAAAGAGTCATTAAAATTGGTTAATAAACGTCGAAGATATCCGCGACCAAACATTAAAAAACATAATATACAGTCGAACTGAGTAACCTCCTTTTTTGAAGTCGGTTCAAAATGGCTTGTAGCAAATTAGATTATTTTGATCATACATTGCGATAATTAGTGAATTATCTTTAGATGACAGGCTAAGGATATAGCATTTTATAAATAATTACACATATTTTTTCAATACTTAAGTCCCTTTTATATTAATTATTGTATATTATTTTGTGTTACCATCACCTGCTTGTAGACGATCTCGCATGTCTTAATATATTAGATTTTATAAGTGACCCGTAGTCCTTTGTCCCATAGGTTCCAACGAGTTTGTTTGGAAACCAGACATTTAATTCTTATTCTTGCTCGTTAACAGTAAAAGCTTCATAAACCGTTTCTCACAGATTTTATTAATATATACTCGTATTTCGAGGTTGATATACTCATAGTTGTAATTATGCTGTAGGTAACTAGTGTAGGGTGTAAAAGGTTGTTATAAAACAAACAAAATTCGTAGAAACATATAATAAATACATACTTTATATCCCATATTTTAAGATTTTTTGGAGTCTACAACTACGAATGGTAACCAAACTAGTATATTAACTTCACTTTTAAACTAGAATAATTAATTAACAAACTTAATGGCGTATGTTAACATCCCTGACGCGATAACAAATGAGCCTTGCCACCACACATGCCACATGCTGCCCCTAACGGGATTCAAACTTGCAACCTCAAGAGATGAAACTTTCACCGTAACTTACTTCTATTTTTGGTTAGAACCAGAACTTTGCTAGCAACAAATCAAGTAGAAGTCACCATTTTAGAATACAAGAAATAAAACCTAATCGCCATTTTTCTATTTTTTTTTATTATGACTCTTTTTCGACTATGAAAATCAGACAACGGATTACTGTCCTTAAAGAAGAAACTTAATGACCCTTCACATCTCTAAGATAGTTGTTTACTTACACTGTGTTAAATATAATATACGTAATAAATATCCACCAACATTAACAAAGCGACATCTTGCCCCAAACTAAGCATCTTATTGTAATATGAGTACTAAATAACGGATAAGTACACATACTTACTCGTAAATACGTTTTTTCAAATACTTTACTTTAATTATACAGTGGCTTAATGTGGATTAATTTATTATCTGTAGAAAATTTTCTGTTCGTCGTATTTCCTCACTTTTTATCAATTCTAAAAGAATGCGCGTCTTTATATTAAGGTTTAAGTCAAAATTGTAAAGCACCTGAAGAGATGAAATTCATTTTTAAAATTAATTTGTGTACCCTAACTAAGGAAAGTCCATCCATATTTCAGTTTAAATTCATAAACTTTGAAATGCTGCATAGCGGTCAGTCGTCCATTTATTACTATTCGGTCTAACCGTCGGTCCAATTCATCCACCCAGCTGTACATTACAGCCATGAATAGGTAGATTAATAGGGCCTTCAGAGACAAACTTCGAAGTATTTCAGCGGAGCGCGCTGCATCTTCATTGCATAGCAAAGCATACGAGCGCTTTATAATATTTCACGAACCGCTCGGGTCGTTTAAATTATTCACAACACGGCCCACGCCGTCCTGTCGCACTCAACTTTACTATTCCCATGTGCCTGTACTTACGGAATAATGTATAATGTTGCCGTATTATGGCCACGGACAGGGATTATAGTGAAGTCGGGTATGTAACAATGCGTTGATTAAACTTAATCCAATTAGTTAAACGACGAACGCTATTGGGGTATGCATCAAGTTTAAGACAATGTGACCGTGGTGTGTAATGAATTTAATTTGTAAATGTGTTTGTTTATTTCGGATACTAGTTCTTAATATGGTTGTAGCAGGGTTGATTTTGGGATGTATGTTTGAAACAAAGTTCAAATTTGTTTGCTTCACGTTCCGCATGGATAAGTACTTATGAGAAATATTCCATAGTTGTTTGCAATATATTCCATCAACGATTAGTAACACGTCATCAAACTTGGTGAGTGATGGGTTTGAGACGTTAAACACCTGTGTGTGTCTGAGACTTTATTTTTTAGCAACTCTAAACGAACCCTGTTACACGAACAATTCGAACTTCGCTGTAAGTGGTCATGAAATATTTCCGTTTCAAGAAATTACATCAAAAAATATAATTACCACATTGTCAAATTTGCGGGTCGAGTCTGCTTTAAAATGGTGAATATTTGAAGCAGATGGATTTTGGAGTAAAGACAGTATCTTTGCAAGCGTAGCGTAGGACTCCCTTAAACTCAACGATGGACTGAACACTAGTGGAACTTATTGCTAGAGGAGGAAAAAATAAAAAATCAGGCAATTTATGAATTACTACTCTTTTATAAAAGTTGTTTTGTGGTGCAAATCTAAAATGTAACTTTCACTTGTTTTGGTTTAAAATGTCAATAACATATTATTTTTAGAACAATACAGCGCTAGGGCAAAAAGAGTATAAAATTATGAAATACAAGGCAAAACACATTCAAGGTTTAGTTATAATAAGGATTTAAGCATTAATAGAAAGTTTCCTTTTTTAATAGAAAACATGAATACATTGTAAAATTTTCCTTGTAAATGTACACGCGCTAATGATAATAATATATCCCAAAAACATTTTAACCGGAAAGCGTAACCTTTTAACCTAGAATCGCTATTTTCACCATTTATGATTTCCAATGGAGAGGTTACTCTAAGTAACAACGATTTAAGTTTTCCTAATAGCCGACTGATGGTAAGGTGCATAGTCCTTCAAAGTAAATGGATAGTACAACCACAACCGAAACTTGGGTTTTAGCGGGCCTACAAGTTGTTAGTCGACTATGAAGTACCATTAAAGTGCTTGTTCATCAAAAGGATCGACAACACAGTCCCTTGAGTGGCATGGCAATTACGTAGCCTGGTTATTGATTTATTAGAAAAATACAGTTATAGTATATAATAGAGTATACGTTTTAAATAATTTATTGACATAATTTATTTATGAAATCAACTTATTTGTGTAGACTTTACTGCATACATATTAAACTTAATTCAATTTACTATCCATATTAATTTATTGGTAAAATGCAAGAAGTGTCTGTCAGCACACACAATTTAATATTTCTTTATAACGAATGACTTTCTCTAATTTAACTATTGTATTACAGTTACTCGTATGTTATTAAGCAATATTAATGCATCATTGACTGAAATCGTAACAAATTATTTAATATGTAAATTCTCTAGAAAAATGGGAAGTGAAATATTTAAATAGACAAAAATAATAGTCAGATTACATCTGATGTCTTCTAATGTGTAAGTCTTAACTCTGTGATTGGATAGTATAATAAAGGGGCTCTCGGTGATTTTGGTTCTAGTTATTCCAGAGTTACAAGTGACCCGTGCCCTGCGGTTTCCCCACAGGCATCTAATCAGTACATGGCCCAGCCTAGTTAATAGATAGTTTGACCACAACAACCGAAACTGGAGTGTGTTATCGAGGTTGATAATTACAATATATACGTAAATCCGTCATACTATACATACTTTCTGTTCGAGGTTCATGTAGAGTCATGAGGTATTTCATTGTTGTTTATTACGAAATAGTTTTGGTCAAAACCCACGAATATTTCTTGTGTGTCGAGCTTGTTTCTCCTACCGACAAGCTTGCTCCTTCTGCCGACGAGCCTGCTATTCCTGCTGGCAAGCCTACTTCTCCTGTAGGCAAGCCCGTTCCTGCAGCAACACCATTAATGCAGCCATATCAAAAGTTGACGCTGAAGAGGTAGTTGGTGGTCCAGACACACTCTCCGTTGCAGTAGCTTGGCTGCCCGATGGTGGCAACTCCTCAAACCGGTTTTGTCCATAGCTTGTTGTCGTTTGCTACTGGTATGAACAACGTCCATAGCTTCCTTCGGTAGAACAGGCATAATTTATTCCACTTCTGCCACCAAATGTAACTCATATTCGCGTAGCATTAGGACTTATTTTTCTACAAACAACGGCAGCAATAAATTAGTTTTCTATATGAATGAAATCCACAACAATAAGGTTATTCTTATCTTACCGGTTTACGAATTGTTGAGTAAGTAGTTAGTTGGGTCGGTTAGTTAGGAAATCCTTACTTAAAGAAAGTTAGTGTTTTCCTGTCCTAGGTATGATATAATGATGTGTAAAATTGAATATATCTTACTAGTTGCTAGCGATGGTATAGTAGTGCTAAAACGAGCGATGAAGATGACTATGCTAGAAGTTTATCTACGCGATCGTAGTATAGTATGAGTATTACAATGAATATGTGCGCAAATATAAGCAAAATTCAGTCTTTATCTTTTAATATTTTTCCTCTATAATGGTTTAAAGTGTGTTGTTGTATGAGAAATAAAAAATCTTTATTATTGTTTTTACTATAATTATTATCTTAAATTTCTAATTTATATTTTAAAATCATTTAAGTTTTAAATAGACGAATTTTACATACAAAAAGTGCCTAAGCCAGGTTATATTAAATTTTCTTTTTATTAAAATCTAATCCAAATCAGAGGAAAATAAAATTATGTAAACATTAAAAATTAAATAAAATCAATAGGAGTCTGTGAAGTCCACATTACTGAGAAGAATTATTCTATAAAAATCTTATTACATTAGTATAGATAGATTGGGTGAGCTTATCTATTTAAAAGAAACGAACATTTTAGAGATTTAAAATTTTATTTTCATGAGGTGCTAACTGAAATTGGATTCCCTATTTGATTTAAACCCACAAATTTTTCACCGCCTATATTTTCCTCTCTTTATTCCATTGCAATATTTCTAAAAGAAAACCAATTGTATTATGTTAATATTAAATAACATGTTAAGCTCACAAAGCTTTATGCATGAACGGAGCAAAGTGAACGAGTTAAATTCAATAGGTAACAAAGACAAAGGAAAGATCTCAAAGGAGCTAGTGCCAGGAAATTAAACTTTACATGTGAACGGTTCTAATGTTGGGCGTGCATACAATTTTATTTGAATTCCATGGGCCAGCAATGTATATAACTTTGAATGCTAGTACCAGTCATTGATTCTTAAGGTTTTTAAGATACGAAAATATTTATTTATAGCAAAAATTCATTAACAAATGATTGATTTTGAGGTCTCTTTATTTTATGTTAAATAACCTGTAGTAGAATGAGACCGCTCCCCTCAAGAAACGGCAGCATGACTTGTTACAATTTAAGATATGATATTAAAGTTAAATTACTAAGTAAATGACAATTTATTGGATATAAATAAATAAACTATAATTAAATAAGTTTAAACATGTGTTATTCTATTACAAACTTAATTAATAAAGAGAATAAGTACATAACATTGTATATTTTCAGTTAATCAAGTTGGAAAAGGATATAACATTATTAGAACATTTACTTCATCCTGCAAGCAATGATTCAGTCGCGTCATAATTTCCGCGACGGTATATCTTTAGGGATTGAATTATGCTTACCGCTTTTCATAATCATTAAAATTTTTAGGTATCCTGGAGGGCATAGATAATTCCATACAGCGTGGTTTTATTATAAGGAGACTGGCCCTACTACACCACACAAGTCCATTACTATCACAACTATCTTAAAATACACGTAGAGACTCCAGAAAATATTTTTCAATCAACCATTCGATAAACGATGGCGATAGTTGCCAACCAAACACGCTAACTCCTTCGCCATTTTCGAATACCAAATTCTAAAACGAATTCACAAACACAAATATTTTTTTTGCAAATTGCTGAATTACTTAGAATTGGGTCCAATCTCATCGGAGCTAAACATAATTAACCACAAAACAAGTTCAGCTGAATGAAATAATCGTTTTTGATTCAAATTGTGCTGAGTGCTGTGAGTGGCAGCTATTTTAAACTTTACAATTCTATATAACTTACAAGCATTATTACATTTTTTCTTTTAATATACACATATTAAAAAAATATATTAAAAGAATATGTTGTACAGTCAAATATGATATTGAATGAAGATTCAAAACCAGCAAACCAAAGAAAAAGCAGTATCGATAAATTTCATACATTATACTGCGGATCCGGAATCAGAATATTAGGACAACATTTTTGATTTCGTCAATTCTTGTTTGTTTTTATGGTTTTGTGGGAGTGAAGCTCGAAGATCATTGCAATGTTTTCTGTGCTTGCAATGCAAGAGATTGAACTTAATTATGAAAATCTAGGATTTATTTTTTTCCTTTAAGACTTTTTAAGCCACCAACATATTAATATCATCAATACCAGGATTACCAGAACCCTAATTGTATACATTTACCATTTTTAACCATTTAAAATAAAGTTGCACCGGAATACAAAATTTCACGATCATCGGTGGCTCAATGATGTGGAGTGGACTGTTGCCTTCCGATCTCGAGAGTGCAGTTTAAATCCGCCCACCACCACGTACGAATGTTTTTCCAATTTTCGAAATTATAGGTACGTTTATCCGACGCTCTTACTAAATGAAAATATGCGAAAAACCTGCCACGCCCGGATGTATTCAAAATTGTGCGTGAGTCGGCCAAGCCGCACTAACCGCGTGGACGACTAAGCACACCCTATACGGATAGCTCGTACCCTTCGTGGGACGTATTATGAGTTTATCGGAGATCTTTAATGTCACACTTTGTTTATTCTGTATTTTTGACAAACCATTGTGCAAAAAAATACACCCCAGTAATACCCATTCGCAATTTGTACGACGCACGATTGTGTTAGCACGACAAGAAGTCATAACGAACATAAATCATCAAAGAAACAAAAGTTATAAAATATAGGTTCTCATGGATAATTGATGCNCTACTTCTCCGTCGGCAAGCCCGTTCCTGCAGCAACACCATTAATGCAGCCATATCAAAAGTTGACGCTGAAGAGGTAGTTGGTGGTCCAGACACACTCTCCGTTGCAGTAGCTTGGCTGCCCGATGGTGGCAACTCCTCAAACCGGTTTTGTCTTGTTGTCGTTTGCTACTGGTATGAACAACGTCCATAGCTTCCTTCGGTAGAACAGGCATAATTTATTCCACTTCTGCAACCAAATGTAACTCATATTCGCGTAGCATTAGGACTTATTTTTCTACAAACAACGGCAGCAATAAATTAGTTTTCTATATGAATGAAATCCACAACAATAAGGTTATTCTTATCTTACCGGTTTACGAATTGTTGAGTAAGTAGTTAGTTGGGTCGGTTAGTTAGGAAATCCTTACTTAAAGAAAGTTAGTGTTTTCCTGTCCTAGGTATGATATAATGATGTGTAAAATTGAATATATCTTACTAGTTGCTAGCGATGGCATAGTAGTGCTAAAACGAGCGATGAAGATGACTATGCTAGAAGTTTATCTACGCGATCGTAGTATAGTATGAGTATTACAATGAATATGTGCGCAAATATAAGCAAAATTCAGTCTTTATCTTTTAATATTTTCCTCTATAATGGTTTAAAGTGTGTTGTTGTATGAGAAATAAAAAATCTTTATTATTGTTTTTACTATAATTATTATCTTAAATTTCTAATTTATATTTTAAAATCATTTAAGTTTTAAATAGACGAATTTTTACATACAAAAAGTGCCTAAGCCAGGTTATATTAAATTTTCTTTTTATTAAAATCTAATCCAAATCAGAGGAAAATAAAATTATGTAAACATTAAAATTAAATAAAATCAATAGGAGTCTGTGATCCACATTACTGAGAAGAATTATTCTAAAAAATCTTATTACATTAGTATAGATAGATTGGGTGAGCTTATCTATTTAAAAGAAACGAACATTTTAGAGATTAAAATTTTATTTTCATGAGGTGCTACTGAAATGGATTCCCTATTTGATTTAAACCTACAAAGTTTTCACCGCCTATATTTTCCCTCTTTATTCCATTGCAATATTTCTAAAAGAAAACCAATTGTATTAGGTTAATATTAAATAACATGTTAAGCTCACAAAGCTTTATGCATGAACGGAGCAAAGTGAACGAGTTAAATTCAATAGGTAACAAAGACAAAGGAAAGATCTCAAAGGAGCTAGTGCCAGGAAATTAAACTTTACATGTGAACGGTTCTAATGTTGGGCGTGCATACAATTTTATTTGAATTCCATGGGCCAGCCAATGTATATAACTTTGAATGCTAGTACCAGTCATTGATTCTTAAGGTTTTTAAGATACGAAAATATTTATTTATAGCAAAAATTCATCAACAAATGATTGATTTTGAGGTCTCTTTATTTTATGTTAAATAGCCTCTAGTAGAATAAGACCGCTCCCCTCAAGAAACGGAAGCATGACTTGTTACAATTTAAGATATGATATTAAAGTTAAATTATAAGTAAATGACAATTTATTGGATATAAATAAATAAACTATAATTAAATAAGTTTAAACATGTGTTATTCTATTACAAACTTAATTAATAAAGAGAATAAGTACATAACATTGTATATTTTCAGTTAATCAAGTTGGAAAAGGATATAACATTATTAGAACATTTACTTCATCCTGCAAGCAATGATTCAGTCGCGTCATAATTTCCGCGACGGTATATCTTTAGTGGGATTGAATTATGCTTACCGCTTTTCATAATCATTAAAATTTCATTAACAATTTATTAGGTATCCTGGAGGGCATGGATAATTCCATACAGCGTGGTTTTATTATAAGGAGACTGGCCCTACTACACCACACAAGTCCATTACTATTACAACTATCTTAAAATACACGTAGAGACTCCAGAAAATATTTTTCAATCAACCATTCGATAAACGATGGCGATAGTTGCCAACCAAACACGCTAACTCCTTCGCCATTTTCGAATACCAATTCTAAAACGAATTCACAAACACAAATATTTTTTTTGCAAATTGCTGAATTACTTAGAATTTGGTCCAATCTCATCGGAGCTAAAACATAATTAACCACAAAACAAGTTCAGCTGAATGAAATAATCGTTTTTGATTCAAACTGTGCTGAGTGCTGTGAGTGGCAGCTATTTTAACACGTTCGCTGCGTTACATTTTTCGGTATACTTTCAGCTGGTGCGTCAAGAGGTCATCTTGGCACATAGAAGACTTTCCTGCAGTGCGTCGTGTGGTCAGATTAACCCTCAATCGTTTCTGTTTTGATACGGGTTTATTCAGTACCTCATATAGTTATTTTAAAATATTTTTATATGCAGGCCAAAGACCAATGTATAAGCGATATATAACTGGCAGCGTTTTTAATTCGCTCTTTGCATCTGCCATACAGAAGTGAAACAATTTATGAATTCATTTTGACCACACACCGCACTAAATATAACAAAAAACTAGTGATGGGAAACACCGCACCGCAAATTTTAAGATGGAAATTTGCTCTTTTATATATTTTCTATTTATATACCAAGTGCTTTTGTGGAATATGTGAAAATGTTTAATGGAAATAAAACTCTTGATTCTTGTAGGTTGTTCTAAAATTAAAATAATGATGTTTTTTTCAATGTAATTTATTTTTTGTAACAACACAACGAAAGTATTAGTAATTATTGAAAATTTCTTGAATCAGCATCTTAACGTAGTATTTCACTATTATGATGATTAACATCAATCGCGGTGACACTTTGTTTCAAAAAATCCGAATACGTTATATAAATTTGGTGCGCTCATAACAACACGTCGTCACAGGTAAATGCGCAGCACACCACTAAAGTCACAAAATGGCGCCCGCGCATCATCTAGTGCGGGTGTGGGGTGCGGGAAGCGCTTGGTCATATTGACCTCACACCGCACCAGATTTTAATATTTTTACCGAAGTGCGGGTGAGGTCAAATTGGTTCACGAGTTTAAAAACATGCTGAGTTGTCCACGTTCAAGTGTATATAACAACGGTATATTTATATCTTTCCTACGATAGCAACACACAAAGTTATGCCTTCCGCACCAGGTGAGTAAACGCTATTTTGCGGTGCGCACGGAATGAAAGTTAGGTATGAGCCAATATGACCACACAACGCAGTGAACGTGTTAAACTTTACAATTCTAAATAACTTTCAAGCATTATTACATTTTTTCTTTTAATATACACATATTTAAAAAATATATTAAAAGAATATGTTGTACAGTCAAATATGATATTGAATGAAGATTCAAAACCAGCAAACCAGCAGCAACAAAAAAGCAGTATCGATAAATTGTCATACATTATACTGCGGATCCGGAATCAGAATTATTAGGGACAGACATGTTTTGATTTCGTCAATTCTTGTTTGTTTTTTATGGTTTTGTGGGAGTGAAACTCGAAGATAATTGCAATGTTTTCTGTGCTTGCAATGCAAGAGATTGAACTTAATTATGAAAATCTAGGATTTATAAGACTTTTCCTTTAAGACTTTTTTAAGCCACCAACATAATAATATCATCAATACCAGGATTACCAGAACCCTAATTGTATACATTTACCATTTTTTAACCATTTAAAATAATGTTGCACCGGAATACAAATTTCACGATCATCGGTGGCTCAATGATGTGGAGTGTGGACTGTTGCCTTCCGATCTCGAGAGTGCAGGTTTAAATCTCGCCCACCACCACGTACGAATGGTTTTTCCAATTTTCGAAATTATATGTACGTTTATCCGACGCTCTTACGGTGAATGAAAACATTGCGAAGAAACCTGCGCACGCCCGCGATGTTATTCAAAGGTTGTGCGTGAAGTCGGCCAAGCCGCACTGAATCCGCGTGGACGACTAAGGCACACCCTATACGGGTAGGCTCGTACCCTTCGGTGGGGACGTATTATAAGTTTATCGGAGATCTTTAATGTCACACTTTGTTTATTCTTTGTATTTTGTTGACAAACCATTGTGCAAAAAAAAAACCCCCAGTAATACCTCATTCGCAATTTGTACGACGCACGATTGTGTTAGACACGGACAAGAAGTCATAACGGAACATAAATCATCAAAGAAACAAAAGTTATAAGATATTAGGGTTCGTTCATGGGATAATTTGATGCCAGTCTTTGCCGCTTTTTATATTTTAAGTTTAAAGTCGCAAATTAAATCTCCGATTTATGTTATTAACAACTAATATTTCATTTATAAGCTATGTATGTCACGTTAATTTGATTGAAGGTTCCAAAGGTGAGTACAATCCCAATGCCATGCAAGTATTTGAAACGTATACATATTTTTTCGATTTTCATAAGCTTTTCTTTGCGACCTTTCTCAATCCACAAAGGTCTTCCGATCTGCAACTTGACAGCAGATCATACTCGTAAGTTGCAAAGCAGTCACGAAATACTATATAAAATTAAGGCGCAAGGCTCAACGTTTTATGGATAGAGTTATGTTAGGTGCTCCTCACTAGTGGGTGCTAAATGAGGACATCCGAAGGAGAACTAGAGTAACCCAAAAAGCCCGTGGGTTACCCCACGCAAGTACCAGTGGACACTGCACTCAATGCCAATAACCGTGGATGGATGTAGAATGCTAGTCATTAAGAAAAATCTTCGTTTACCTCTTACTGGTATCAGGCTGATAATCTTCTTATCATGATGATGATAATAAGATAAAAAAACAATATTTAGTGCCACTGACATCGGTGAGAGCGTCGGTGGCTCAATAGTGTGGACTGTTGCCCTCCTACCGGGAGGGCTGAGGTTCAAATCCCGCCACGCACCAGTGTTTTCGAATTTTCAAAATTATATGTACGTTATCTGACGCTCTACGGTGAAGGAAAACATCGTGAGGAAACCTCACGCACGCCTGCGAAGAGATTCAAAGGTTGTGTGTGAAGTCGTCCAATCGCACTGGGCCCGCGTGGACGACTAAGGCCTAATCACCCTATACGGGTAGGCACGTGCCCCTCGATCGGGACGTTTAATGAGCTGATGATGAAGTGCCACTGACATTTATATAATACCTTCATAAACTTTCAGCAGAGTTTTAAAAAAACATTATCTCTTTTATTATTTTCCGCACAATATAGTAAATATTAAATTTACACAGATACAAAACGGAACATAGTTCCAATTTAAGCAAGCATCAACGGATATTTTGACATGTTTCTTTTGTTTATTCAAACTCGCTTGCACTTGTTGCCGTGAAAAAACGAACGATGCTCTGGAGCCCTACTTTAGTTTAGCTCAAAGTAATATATTTCGATGCTATAAAAAAAGAAAAATCGCAGGCCTAGTTCAGCAGAGCATGTTATGAATAAATAATTAGAATTTAATCTAAATGGTTAATATTAACAGATCAACAGTATAAACAGACCTTTACAAGTCTCGCTTCTAAGAATATCAATCAATCTCTTGTTGATACGACATTACCGAGGCGAAATTTTGTTGTTCCCGAGGGTGTTGGCTTGTCTTACACAGATGTGTACTTAGGAACATGAACCAACTTTACAAAAACCTATAATTTTTTTGGACATATTGAAAATAAATTCTAGAAAACATTGGCCCACACAAATGGTTGTTTTATGAGAACACTGGATTATAAGCAACGATCGTAATTATAAGAAGACAATATTTGTGGCGCATTGGAATAAAGTCCCTGAAACAATAGATTTTAAATTATTATATTTTTCTTTGATAATAAAAACATAACATGCATGTCATATCCATCCCGAAGAGGGCCGAGAGTCTACTTATCCTAAGGTGTGGTTTGGTTTAGTCCAATCCCATCTCTTTGGTCCACCACACGATCTTACTCCAAATATAAACAACTGACGACATGTCAGAATTCTCCATTTGCAATCCGCCCCTGTCTTATGGGCCCTTTATTGTTTTGTCGTCAGTCCGCAACACGTAATTTATTTGTACCGTACAATATCGGCGCAGAAATATCGTATGGATTTGGGAAAATGTATATTTCATACACGATAAACATAACACGCATTTTAATGTTAGTTACGCTTGAGTGATAATTTTTAATTCGTCCGTATAGTTAGTCATATCAAAAAAATGTTATAAAGTGAATTTATTATACGAGATTTCTGTACCAAATGAGAATTGTGACGTAAGGACTGATGCCACTGCGTTCTTAATGTTAGTTGAGAATAAATTGACAAAATTTTGCGTATATCTTCTAAATATTACAATAAATTGAAGTTTTTCGATTACAAAATCACAAACCCCTATAGTATCAAGCTTTGTGTAGGTAAAACATAGCTGACAAGGAGTAAAGCGACCAATCTGTTGGGTTGCCGCTATGCAAGCAACCAAATCATGCCGTGGGATATAATGCCCTGCGCAGTGCGAGAACGAAATTCACTTTAGCTCCTAATAGTGTAATGGATGTGCAATCTCGATATTTGTGGATTGAATACTAATTGGTATAAGGCTCAAATTTCATTATAAGATGATTTCTAAACATGTGATGGCAAAAAATAAGTTAATAAATAACAACTCCATATTAATCTTATCACAATTTCACTGTTACCTAGGTATATTTGACTTCAGGGCCACTACTGAGAATGTGTCCCGAGAAAACAGTGTTTATTATTAAATAATATAAGAATTACATTTAAATTATTGTCCTTTTCGATATACGAGATTAAACATGTATAATAATATGCGAACTTGCAAATTTAACAAAGTTTTCATGTGAACTTTTCATATTCATTAGGCTGGTCTAGTCTTACTAAGTCGTTTACATAATGCCTCCTAAAATGACACCTTAGTAGAAACAATAAATCTCACGTAACTAAATACTACTTACTGACGTCACAGTCTTCTCGTAAATTATTCTCACATACTAAACGCGCTGTGCTGGGACAAATTTCATTATAATTACACTTTGAAAGGATTAATGTGCTTTCGTCGTTAGTTTTAACTAATTTAACACCACCCCATTAGTGGTCGGCAATTTTAGATGTACGTCCTAAATAAATGTTGAGAGGCTGTTTTAAGAGCAAGGGATTTTGAGGTTATTAATAACGTAAATGTTCCCTGTGAGAATATGCGAAATGGGTATTCAATTTGCTGCCAATTTATGTACGTAACAAACGTGCAATTTCATATTTTTTTAGAATTGTCTATATTTATTAAACGGTAAACTATTTTTTTATCTACGCATATTATTTGATATTGACTTCTATAGAAGACCTCGCCTAATGATCATTGAAACTCATTAGAGGTCTGCAATAAAAGTTTCGAACCATAAAACTTGCCATACTGGTCCAATGCATTTTGACTTGTACTCAGAGCATCGTGCTCTTTCCACGCCATTTTGCAAATTGCATCACGAGTAGGTTTTGCATCAATTAAGTGAATTTTACCTATTGCTTGCCATGTGCTGCCTTTAAGTTGGTAGAACGCAAAATTGAAATTTTAGGGATCATCATCACCCAGTAAACATGGTAACACCCTTGTACTTTTTCTGCAATCATAAAAGTTTAATGTTTGTTTTCTAGTTGACACTAATTAATTAAGTCATAAGTAGGTCCAGGTAAATAATAAAATAAATTATCAAAATCGATTGACACTTATTTCGGTCACTATTATAAAAGGTGACATAGAAACATCCCATATTTAGGATTGATTGTTATTTTGTTAAACACTTTCTAATTTTTACAAATCAAAAAGTTATCATCATTAGCCTCGAAGGGTTTTATTCCTCCGAGTCATCAGCTCATTAAATGTCCCCAACAAAGGGCACGATTGTACCCGTAAAAGTTGTATAGGCCTTATTCGTCCAGTGCGGATTGACCGACTTCACGTACAACCCTTGAATGACTTCGCAGGCGTGTGTAGGATTCCCCACTATGTTTTTTCACCGTAAAAAAGAGCATCGGATACCGTATCCATATAGTTTCGAAAATTCGAAAATACTATGGTACGTGGCGGGATTTGAACCTGTGCCATTGAGCCACCGACGATTTGTTTCAGTGAGACACACGCTGTAGATATTGTATTCGCATTCATTTTAATTACGTACACTCCAGACACAGGGGATTCTCGCAATGGAACACGTACTAAAACAGAGCATTATCTCTGCTACCACAATTCCAAACCAGCATGCGATTAAGATCGCATAAATATGCAACACGTGACTTATGCGGTGGTTCTACTAACCAAAAAGATAATTCAATGCAGGCATTTAGACGAAAACCGCAACTGAGAAATGCGATTTGGCTTTACGTACGTTTCTATGTGTGTTTTGAAACATATTTTGACGTTAATGACAAAATATGGTTTATCAAATCGACATTTGGTGTAAAGGTTGAGAAGTCGGCAATTACAAACAGATCTTTGGGTTCAATTACTGGGTACCATAAACATTTATGTGCACGATTATGTCTATTCGTACTGGTATGTTTCTATGTATGATAAGTCTGTATTTACAAAAATGAAGTCGGTATTTAAGTATGTTTACCCTTTATTTAGTACTCATTATACAAGTTTCACGCTTGATGGCTCTGTGTGAATGCAGTGGATTTCTATTTATTTATATGAAATGTACAAATACTCTTACAAACCTTTTAACTATATACAAAATTATTAATACGTAATTGATTTAACCAATGCGAACTTTGAACACAGCGCTGTTTATTAGCCCATATAATCTAATTATACCAGGAAGGAGACCCTACAAATTCTACCATGCATAATTAGGTCGCCATGTAAGTATGTTGAGAGCTTTGTTGTTACTGCATTAGATTTTAATGATATTACCAGCGACAATGATTTAAAAGTATAGATTCGTGATATGTGCACTAAACAACTGAAAAAAGTGTTCCAAATACAGCGACAACACACATACACATATTTCTAATGAGCGTTTATTTACCTGAACAAAGAGCCTACAACTGTATTCTCTTTGGCGGTTCGTTTTTGAGGCACGGGTGGCGTATCTATCTTTATATATACAGAATATCATTGACCAGCGTCATGTTAGTGGGAAATTACCAGCCTGCACTTTGGGAGGCACAAATGTGGGCTATAATGTGGTAGATAAATCAATAACGATCCTCTTATGCTACTCGTATAGCTTAAAAGCAATTTTCAGCGTTAAGTAATTTGCTAGTAAAAGGGATGTCGATTTAATTATGGCTCTGACATGTAGACACTGACATAATTTAATTAATATTACGTTAGTATGTTCAATTATAATTAGTTAAGTTATTGACAGTTGAATGGTGAGAGAACGTTTCAGTTTCTTTGAAGTGCCAATCAACATCAAACGCCCGGCATAGGTACTTAATTTTGAAACATGAAGGTGACAGTCAAAGGTTGATAATATAAACCTTATCGGCCCATGGCAGAACACTGCTGGACTATAGCCATAAAAAAAGGCTGTTGGAGGCTCGATGAGGAAAGCGACGGGCCAAGATAATTTACGTAAAATGGAGCCGACGCCAGCATTGGAGAAGGTACGATGGTTTGTAAATAAATAATTATATTACTCGTATGTTGACTGTGTTGACAGTCTCTGTGTGGCGTCATGATCCCTACTTTACTATTTCGGTAATAAAACTTAAATAAACGATAAACTAACGGGATGCATAATCTCACTCAAACAGTGTCCAAATTGTGCCCATCGCGTCGGTCGGAATGTGCATTGAATACCACGTCGCTCGTTTGCAACTCATCACATATCATAAAGACATGCCCGTAGTAGAGTGCTCGAGCTATTAATTTTGTAATCTTTTAGAGATAAGTAAAAATGTTGAATAAATAATTGTATTTTATAAATATAACAAGAACTATACGTATGTGTAGTGCGGCTCAGACATTTTTGGTTGACGTTTCTTAGTGTTTGTGCATCTATTTAGTTTGTTGTTTATTTAAGATAACGAAACAGTAAACACAGCTTTCATTTTTGTAACTTAATAAATATATTTCTATATTGCACATCGAGTTTATAAAGCTAAATGTGTTGTTAGCATGATGAATTTTCCTAACTTTTAAAATCTGTTTTCCTGACAAATTTTTTGCATAAACCGAAAGCCTTTTTGGCATAAAAAGATCTTAATCGTAATCTGTAAAGTACATAGCTTCTTTGTTGATATAAAGTGAATTGCTGCTTTGAGAACAGTACTGGCCCGCATGCAAACTTTTTGACTGTAGGGAACGACTACAGAAAGTTAATAATGTAGAATGAGCAAATGTTCCTCAAATAGCCCGTTTGACTCAGCATAAATAATTATTTGGTATGTTTTTGTGATCCTCTAAACACAAAACAAATAGCGGCAGGCTAAATTCACATCTCATTTTACGCATACTCTTCCTTGGAAAATTACGTAGGTCCAACCGCCAATACAATTATTATTTAATAAAATTTGAACAATTAAAAGGGTCCTAAAATATTTTCTTAGCATTTATTGTGTTCTCGTGACGCTATAACAAAATGGTTATTAAAGGGATAAGCTTTTAGTAAATACTAAAGTCGTACTGACCGATACGAAACAATAATGTAAGTTCCTAATTCATTGATCTCTGAATAAGTATAATGAATATACTTCTTTAGAGATCATTATCATTATGTAAAGCGACATAATGGCATAAAATGAGGCGAAACCCTTTGACTATTTTAAAATATTTTTATTCGTTTTTTTCGAAATATGTCGATGTCATCGATGAATAAAATTGTAATTCAACGAAACGTTTTTCGAAATAGAATAGTGAACCCCGAGCATACACATTCAAACTCAATGATATGTACATATATAATTGGCAGTTAAACAGATGAATAAAACTTTTTTACCTAAAATGAAAACAAAAGAGGTCTTTAAAAAGTTCATTCCTTTTCTAAGAACGGACGCCAGTGTTTTATTTCATTACAGCATTTTTCACCAAATTTTAACCAAAATTAACAACGACACGCTGAAATGGAGAATGAAAAAAGCCAGAGCAAATTAAAAGTGATGTGCAACTAAACTGTGGCTTGGTGGGTAGAAGATATTCTAATCCTGGATTTCCGTTGATATTTGTGATCTTTTGTACAGTTTACATATAACGACGGATGTTTAGATGCAAAAATATTCATATAAGTTTTAGAAAATCTTAACAAACGTTCGACAAAAGCAAACTTCATGCCAAAACTACAAAAAAATACTCAAATATGTAGTTATTCCGCAGAATGTTTAAGCGTTCGTTTTCAATCATATTTCATCAGTCCATGACTGATGACCTGGCTGGACTACTGATGGCAGGTAGCAGATAGATGTAAACTAAAGCATCCGTTCGCGCGAAAATCATTAGGAAAATTAAATTCCTAATGATTCACCTGTAGATATTTTAGGCTATAATGATGATTATTATTATTAATTCCAGAATGACTTGTCAACTCAACATAACATTATCTTAATTCTTATGAAATTGAACAATCGTATTATTTCGTTAGTGTAAACTTGAATTGGAATACTGAAAGTAAAATCGTATTATGTAAATGCCATCCTTTACTTGTCTTACTTACTTGCCAAGAACTAGAGTAGAATGTACTGTTCCGCGGTTAGAAAATAAGGGGATCATGCTTTTGTCTTCGTTAAGGCGTATACAGGTCTTACGTGACAATAAACACATGCGACTCATTAATTTAATATTTACATGAACTAGTGATACAAAGATAATGTAAAATATATATTAAGTTTAGTAAATAAAAACATTACCTACTTGTAGTTGTTTTTTTAATATAAATAGTTGAGTGTGTTAGTAGTTTATGGCGGCATAAAGTGTGAAGATTCCGGTTTCAATTTCCGGGCTGTACAACATTAAATTATTATGTTGTATGACCATGTCGGTTTATTGGTTATGGAGGTGTTGTGCGAAAGTTTAGACTTTCATTCAATTTTTATTCATATTTTGGTTATGAGTTATTCGAGTGATTGTCACACACGGTAAGTAAATCGAGAACAAAATATGTTTGACAGAATAAAACCTATGCAAACAGACATGTTAATATGCATAAATATAGTCGGAATTCTAGGTATTGTAGCGGACTTCTGAACCATTAGGTGTACCTACATGAGTAATCCACGGTATTTTCTAAAAATTTTAAGATATGATAAAAAAATATGCTGTAGGTAAAGGTCGTTAGGTCTCATCTACTAAACAAACCATCACGGATGAAATAAATTTAACAAATATCGAAAACAAAAGAAAAAAATATATTGATAGTCTTGTTTCATAAAAGCCCAACTCAAACTGTTCTAAGCAACTCTGAAATTAATTCGACTGGAAAATGGGAATCAGCTGCCGTCTGTGCTTGGTTACATTCCGGCATGAGTTTTACCTTTGTGTAATGAACCAAATAAAATTCCAACTGAGAGCTTTGTATTGTTTACCTTTCCTTATCGTCTTAGCAAACTCTTTTGTGACTGCTCAATATCAACAAGTGATATCCCGAGGGCTGTTTGTCGTTAACATTAAACGTAAATGTAAATGGTAGAAAGATTTTATGTCAAAGGGAGTGTGTGCTATGTTTAACTGGGAATGTTTAATTAGATTTTTTTAAATTTTTAGCCTGCCGAAAATGCTTTGTATTAGTTATCGGCTTTTAACGAGTAATCATTTATTTTATTACAGATTGTATAATGCACTGATGCTGACTAGAAGTATAAAGTTTAATATAAGGTTCAATTTACACTTTTTTCTCACAGTGTTTTTAAGAGCGTCAGTAGCTCAATGGTGTGGACTATTGCCCTCCTACCGGGAGGGCAGTGGTTTAAATCTCGCCACGTACCAATGTGTTTTCGAATTTTCGAAATTATATGTATGTTATCCGACGCTCTTATGGTGAAGGAAAACATCGTGAGGAAACCTGCGCTCGCCTGCGAAGAGATTCAAAGGTTGTGCGTGAAGTCGTCCACACGCACTGGGCCCGCGTGGATGACTAAGGCCTAATCACACTATACGGGTAGGCTCGTGCCCTTCGGTGGGGACGTTTAATAAGCTGATGATGATGATGATGACAGTGTTTTAAATTTTTTTGCTTAAAATGTTTGTTAGGGTTCCGTAGCCAAATGGAAAAAAACGGAACCCTTATAGATTCGTCAAGTCTGCCTGCTTTTGAGGTAGGGATTGAACCCGCTGCCAGTCGCGCAGGCTCACGCGACTGATCATAGTGACGGCGTAGGGTGTCTTGGCCGCAGCGGCGAAATGAGACTCAACACGGACGGTTGAAATCTGGTTTATTGTTAAAAGATAGTAAGTTTATATACAAATAGTTGCTATGTACACATGTCAACGTATATCGCAGTGTGCCGTCGGTGTTAGTTGTCCACGTAATAGCGGTGTTGCTGAGGGCTGCAAAAATATTCTCAACTCAGAAGAGAAGAAGCTGGCAGAGGCCCCAGGAACCGGGAGCCGGTGCTCGCGGGAAACCCCAGGAGCATGTTTGAATAGTGTAGCTCTCAACTTTCTGGTGGTTTGATCTTTGTCTCGATCGTTGTTGTTTGTTCGCCTTAGCAACTGGTGCCTGACTCGATGTACGTTGCACGATGTGTACAAGCTGCTCTTCTCCCAGGGACGGTGCTGCAGTTGGTTGGGAGATGCCGCGAAGTTCCTGATGTAAATAATTGTAGTATGTTAATTGTTGTTGTAGACAATGTGACTCAATGACTCTTCGTGTATTACGCTTGAAAGTTAAGCAGTAGTTAAAGTGAGTCGTTGACTTGTTGCGTGATAATATTCATATGCAGATGTTTATTGTTTGGTGTTGTACCTCAATGTCGCAAAACGAAAGCCTTTGACCAGTGTGTGTTGCCAGTAATAACATACAGAATATGTTCGCTTACGGTCTCTTAAATAGGCTCAAGGTTGATCAACATGCTATGGAGAAGACTATGTAAGGTGTTCCCCACGCGATAAGATCCAGAACGAGGATATCCGTAGGAGAATTAGAGTGACCGACATAGCCCACAGGATAAGCAAGTTGAAGTGACAGTGAGCAGGGCACATAGTACGTAGGCCGCTGGCGCGGAAAGTTTCTCGAGTGGCGACCGCGTAATGGAAAACGAAGCGTAGGCCGACCTCCAAAGCTTAGTGTAGTACACCCTGTGTGTTTAAACTGGAATGTGGTAAATGCAATGAACCAACTCCAAGTTATTGGACTGTAACATATAGAACGTCTCCTCTAAATATGACTGAACATGATACAGAGTGTTTACAGTTACGATTGAAACACGAGAATCTATCTCAAAGACACTACACACGTATTCACAGCGGGCATCGAGAACAGAGCACACATCGAGCGATTTAATCGATCATTATCGAGTGCTGTGCAAATCTCAATCATAATGGTCTTTGATGCTGCTAAATCGGGTGATATTATATGTATCGCTAAATAGAGACGTATAAATAAGCGTTTGTGCGATACACCGTAAAGGCAGATTAACTTGAGCTAGTGTTATCTGTTGCTACTCGAAGTAATGAAGAATAATCTCGGTTTGGTTGGCTCTATATTATATAAAAATAGTGTTAAATTTCTGAAAATTAGAACAATAATATTCAAATTTTCATACTAGAAGTCGTGTTATTTTGAAAAATGGTTGTGGCTTTCTTTACATGGTTTTTATTGAAACTATATTATAGATAGTATAATTTCCTGGGAATCCTGATATATTTGCCCTTGTGTTTAGTATCGAAAAGATTCTGAGCTTTTAAGTTCACTCGTCACTGCAACCCTAAGTCCAATATTGACACCAGGTTAATACTTTTGCTGCCGACAAATTGCATGTGCAGGTTGGCAGATAACTTTAAATAAAACTAATGTTTAAGTTCACTAAAACAAGCATCCCAAGAATTTTTAAATTGTCATAGTTATACCTTGCAAAGCCTGAGTCTTAACAAATATCGATATTTTAATAATAAGCATATTCATCCTGGCTAAACTGCTCATTTACAAGCAATACAGCAACCTTTATGTAGCATTTGGGTGTGTAGTATTGGATGATGACTCTTAATTACGCTATTAAGGACGTCAAAACCAAACAAAACTCGTATTCCACGAATACTCATTCAGTTTATATAAATAAAGCCACTACAATTACGGCGTGACACAGCACGATTACAAAGGTTCTCGTTTAAATTTAACAAAAAATAAAAACAAAGAATGGCAACATTGTTACAGAAGCAATTACAGCGGATTAGGATCTTAATGAGGGGAACGCGTGGTCAGAACCGGCTCAATTACCAACCTAAATATTTTTTTATATTACGTGATCAAAAAATATACAAATTTGTATGGATATGGATTCCAAGTAACTCGAATTTTAAATTCAAGTCATTTGAAATAAAGAATGAATCATCTAAAATTTAATTATAAAGGGTGCTTCTAATAGGAACAATATCGATCAACACTACTTTTCTCTTTTGAACGAAGAGTTGAGACAAGTCACTTTTGTCTCTTCAAGCTAAGAGTAGGAGCCAAAATTCGTTCATTAATCGATACATGATTTGATAAGACATTTTTTAAATATTGTAAATTCATACTTTTTTGTATTTGTAGATATTAGCAGGAGTAATTTTGTGATAAGGTTATCATCTTTTAGGTATCGAAATGTTGTCATCAATGTCAAAATATTAGTAAGTAGTAAGAAAACTGTTCTAGTAACAAGCTTACCAACACTATTGTACTGAATCTATACTAATATATAAAGCTGAAGAGTTTGTTTGTTTGTTTGAACGCGCTAATCTCAGGAACTACTGGTTTGATTTGAAAAATTCTTTCAGTGTTAGATAGCTTATTTATCGAGGAAGGCTATAGGCTATATCACACGCTACAAGTAATAGAAGCGGAGCAGCAATGAAGAATGTTTCAAAATCGGGGGTATTTTTCATACTTGGAGCTTCCGCTGCGTACGCTGAGTAAACGGTTAAAGTTTCACAAAAGTCATGTATGAGAGTATTGTTTTCCTTTTAAAGGTCTACAAAAAAGTCCGCGACAGCATATGTCTATCTTTTAAGGTTAGCTCACCGTAACATATTTTTTGCTAAAAAAATTCTGAAATTGACCCCGAAACTTAAAAAGTTGGAGGGAGGGGAAATCCTATGTATAGTGATTAATGAAAGTACCGTGTTATCCCGAATTTAATGCGAGCGAAGCCGCGGGCAAAAGCTAGTATAAAATATATGACAAACATCAAAGCTATTTGAATAATACCTTGCCCATTTTCC